>CAJVPP010001494.1:0-19625 GCA_910592005.1 Funneliformis mosseae | reverse complement strand
AAGCTACCATTTTTCTATTTTATGGCTAAATTTTAATAAAATCACGTGAAGAAATTTTATTAGTCAATACTTTATATTATATGATTGCGAATTTAATAGACTAATAGTTTTTATTATTAAAAATTTATTATATTAGAAATTTTCTGATGTGATTTTTATTGTTTTACAGCATATAAAGTTGCAATACCTATTAAACCGTTTCTATATGCATCCATAAATCCCCAAGAACGCCAGGCATATCATCTAATTTATTTTAAGGAAACAGAATTTAAAGCTTTTGGAACTGTTCTTTCTAATGACTTAAATAAATAATTATAATTATTACAAGCATATCGTTTAGCAGCATTCCAAAACATCTCAATAAAATTGAGTTCACAATAGAACTTTAAATAGAATATCACCTTATGATCCAAATTTTCAATAATCTTTTTAATTAGTAGCTTTTATGCTAAAAAATCTGGCTGAAGTAAAAGCACATGAACTGTATAACAATTTTCTAAAATAGGCAAGTATTTTTTACAATTATCATAATACATTTCAATTGACTTTGAGGTCATAACCCGCATTTTTCTAAAATCAACTTAATGCCTTTTGGCTGTTCATTTGAAAGATGCATTAATTGAACTGATCCATCAGGCATTGATCCATTTCTAAACTTCCCTTTACCATTAGGTATAAGATTCATTTGTGTAGTAATAAGTATATCTTCAGCATATGTCACATGACTTGTTATATTATTAAATACAAATACACCAATATCACTAGAATGTAATTCCTCAAATATAGGAATTGTTTTTTCAGTTATTTAATATTAAAGGTAATTAATAAAAAGTTTTAAAAATAAAAAATAAATAATATTATTCATATCTGTTTAATTAAATCATCTGATTTCTATCATCTATCACGATTTATTTCTGGTTTCATTATAATACATGCTTCTTTTTCTTTAATTTTTAGATGTCTATCAACTTCTGTAAAAAAATCACTAATATGCAAACTAAATCCAACTCCTTTTTTCTAAAGTGGTTGATGTCCAATGGTTTCCCAAAAAGTTTTTTTTCTATCATTAGTATAAAAGGTAGATTCGTCATGTGTAATTATTATATATCATTTTTCATTTACATTTAAATAGGTTCTTTTAAAACTTTTATATCATTATTTAATAGCTTTGGCATCTACTTTTCCATTTCAAAAATTTGATTTAAAAAATATTTTCTGTATTCAATTACATTAGGTCTTTTATAACCATCATAATAAATATCTTTTTTCTCAACATGAAATTCCTATCCAAAATATTTTAACCAAACACGAGCTGTATTTTCTGAAATTGTTTTTTTCTTTTTATTTCCATATTTGAGAATATTTTTTGTTCAATGTAAAATTTAAATCTGCTTACTATTATATTACAACCAATATTTCAAAGATATTCTGTAATCATTTGATGAATATCTTCATCACCTAATAAACTTTTTATTTTTTAATGCTTTTTACGTATTGATATTGAAATTTGATGATGAATAATAAAATTTTTGGTCTATGATCTAATAATCTAATAAGCTGAGCTTGATAATTTCCTTTTTCAATGCTAATTGCAAGATTTTTACTTGCATTTATACTTTTAAAACCTTTTAATCATAAGTTAATATATTGCATTATAAGTTGTAATCTGTTTTTAACTTGCAATTCTAAGAATTTTCAGTAATTAGTCTTTTTATATCCTCTAATGCTAATTCAAAACCTTCTTGTTCTTGATTTTTTTTAAGTTATTTTAACTTATCCATAAGTTCTTTTGTAGATTGATGCGATATTTGTTGATATGATTGAAGTATAAGAAAAAAGGTATCAAGTTTAGAAATTCTAGCTGCTGCAATTTTATTAGCAGAATTTTTGCGTCTTTGTGTTTTTTCTGAATTTTTAATATAAACTAATGGGCGATTATTTGTAAATGCTGATGGATCTTTTGCATTTTCAATCATAATATTAAAAACTGTTTGTGAAATTTGATTCAAACTATCTTTAAGTTTATTATCATGCCAATTATCATCAGAATCATGATAATCTAATAATTTATTATCATCATTACTATTTATAATTGTTAATCAAGCTTCATTAATTGCATTTTTGCTTTAATATTTCAAGCTACTGCAAGTTGAGCCTTTCATTTCTTTGTGACATTTTTAATTAATTTAAAAAAAAATGATGATAATCTTTAAATGCTTATGATTGTAGATTATTACAAATAAATACACAAATTTGATAAATATTCTCATACTAAATTAAAATGTGATTGATCAAAATTCTTTAATTTGTAATTTTAGAACTGACCAATTTATACCAGACTTAATGAAGTTACTAAAATTTAAACTTATATAACTTATGCTATAGTAATGCAACTTAAAAAAACTCGCTGTTATATAAAAGAATATTATTTAAATTACAATTTTACAGAAAAAATTTAAAAATATATTAATTAATTTTTTTTTCTATTAATTCGAAATCACATAATAAAAAGTGGTGGCTTCAGATTGCATGCATCATATTTAAATTTTATTTTAATAAAAATTAATTTATAAAAATATATTTTTTAAAAAATAAATTAGAAATTTTTTAATACAATTAATTCTTTATAAAATTATATCTCTTAAAATTAAAAAAATTTTGTAATTATAAAAAATTATATAGTATAAATAAAGTCTAGATAAAATTTCTAATTCTTTCTCAGAATTTTTACTATCTTTTTCTTTTTTATATTAAGAATGCAGACATACGTTAAATAATTAGATTCACAAGTTGTAATTAATCTAAAAAATTAGTTATACTTTGAATTTTAAAAAAAAATTAAAAAATTCAGTTTTTAATAGATAACATTTAAAAGAATATTAATATCTATATAAGTAATCAAATTAATATTAAATGTATTTTCTATTAAAGATTATAATTTTATTATTTACTTTCCTAATTTAATAATATTAATGATTAATTTATTAATATTTAATTTAGATTTTATATTGAAGTAAAATCTTCTATCTAATTTTTTATGCTTAAGAATTCATATTCTTAATTTTTTTTTATAACATATATAATAGTAGTTTAAATTACATTACATATTTTATTACATATAAATTTTTTTTAATATATAGTCTACTCTTAATATAACAAATTCTTAATATAATGAATTTTTTAAATAAATATACATTTGTTATATTGAATTGACTAATCAAATCTCTTAAAACCTTCATTATAATTTTATAATAAAGTTGAGATTTAAGATGTAAGATTTATTATAACAAAAGTTGATTATACATATAAATATTAAATACTATAATACAAAATCATTATTAAAATCATAAATTTTAAACGGATCCTATTTTTCTAGAATTGAAAGCTTTTTTTTTATCTAAGCTATCTCATTAATAATAAGTTTTAATAAAAACTTTCTTATTAGACTATTTATATAATAATAAATAAGTTAAATGATTTTTATTTTAAATAATATAAGTATTATTATTAGTATATTTTTATCACATAATAAATAGTATAACAGAAAAATATATAATAATAAAAATTTATCAAAAAATTTTCAGATAGATATGAGAGATTATACCTTTTATACTAGCTTCTTTAAGTAATAATTTTACTAGTTCAAATTCAACTTTAATAATATTATTATTTATGATAATACATTTTATAATTTTTATTTCTAAAATAGCTAAAAGGATTTTTGATAACTAGTAATTTATCATTAAGTAAATGAATTATAAAATTAAAATTAGTTCTATCTTTTAAATAAATAGCTCTTTTTACATAAATATAATTTTTTGTTTTTTTTAATATATTTAAATAATCTAAGTATTTATAAGAAAAAAAATTGCTTATTTACAATATTATTAATAAAACCTTTTTATTGTAATCTTATTAGAAGTTTTTTTTACAAATAAGTTTAATAAAAATTGCAATATAAGTAATATTTTTAAGTTTTATGTCATGAATATAAATATAAAAGAATATCTTTTTCATATCACTACTATTGGTAATACTTATAATTATTTCTATATAAATATCTTTAAAAATATAATAAAGTATATTTTAGCTTAACTATCTAAAAGTTTAAGAGAAATAATATTTAGTATTTCTGTTAGCAATCAAAATTTATGATAGGATAGAGTAGCTTATTGCTATTAATAAATTTATGTAAAAAATAGTCTTTACAAATTGAAATACTATTATTATAATTTATATAAATAAGTATCAATATCAGTAATTTTTAACTTACAATAGTATAAGATAAAAATTCTGTAAAAGTGATATTATATCACAAAATATAATTTGAGAAAAAACTATATTATCTAAAAAAAAAATTCAAAATAAAAATAATTTTGAAATATAAAATTAATATATATATAATTAAAAATATAAAGTAATAGAAAGTATCAAATGGTATTTTATTAATATTCTTATATAACTAATAAAATTTGCAATCAGAAATACTACCAGTTATAATAAATGTAATAAATTAACATTTTTAAATATAGTACTTATAATATTTATATTAGAAAGTATTATAAACTGGAATAGTATTATCAGAAAAAGCTAAGTAAATTAACTTTAATACAAGTAATTGTAGGTAAAATAAATATAAATAAAAGTAATATAATTTAATACAATTTATTACTAATATTACTAGAAAAACTGATGACAAATATTAGTAATATAAACAATATGTTTTTTAAGAATTTTAGGTTAAAAAAACTTTTTTGACAGATATTATTAATGTCATCAATATTACTTAAAAATCTGAATTTTTTAATTTTTTATTTTATATATATATATATATTACATATATATTATATATAGATTATTTTATAAATTATATACAATATGAGACAAAAATAATTAAAATTGTAAAAAATGTAATAACTCAATAACTTATAATTAAAATTATTTCAAAATTTATAATTTTATTATTAAATATATAAACATTATATATAAAAATTTTAGTACTTTATTTTATTTTCTTACATTATATTTATCTTTTTAATTAAAATAAAAAAATAAAATAAAATAGATAATGTTAAATATTAAATACAATTTTCTCAATATCTAGTAATTTTATTTATATAAATTATTTTTTTTTATTTTATAACTTTAATTAAGCATTACAAAATAAAAAAAGTTTAATTAAATTAAACTATTAGATGCTGAAATATATACAAAAACAAAAAAATAAGTAATTTAGTTTATAATGAAAAAAAAGTAATTAGAATAATAAAAAAATACAATAAATTGATAAACAATAGTTAAAATTACTTTAAATTTTGCAATTATATTAATAAAATATAAATATTATAAATAAAAAGGTTTAGTATTTTATTATTATTCTTATATTGAAATTATCTTTTTAAAAAATAAAAATAAAATCGCTAAGCACTTGATGCATTTGGAAGGGTTTCTAGGAAAATCAGGTTCTGAGAAATTTTTGACTTAAATTAATAGCTTAATACATTTTAATATAATAACATCAAAAACTAAAATGCAATAAAAATCTCAATTTTGTTAAAAAATTCTCAGAATCTGATTTTTCTAGCAATCAACCCATTTAATTTTTTACTAATAGCTCTCGTTCATTTTATCCAAATTTCTAAAATATTAAATACAATTTTTTTAGCATTTAATATTCTATTTATATATATTTTATATATTTTTAGTTTTAATTAAACTCTACAAAATAAAAAAATTGTTTAAATTAAACTATTTAGATATTAAAATATTTACAAAATAAATAATTATATAAAATATACAGTATATGTTAAAATTTTAATCATATTTTTATTTAATTAAAAAGATAATTACAGTATAAAAAAATAATATAAAATATTATATATTTTAAGATTATTAGGTTATTTTATAATAAATAAATTATGATATATTATTGGTAAGAGATGGATTATAAATCAGCATTTTATATTCCACTTTAATAATCAAATAGATTAATTATAATAATACATATTATACTTCTAATACTTTAATTAATAGATCTATTAAGTTAGAATTTGAAAGTGGTAGAAAAATTTTAAAAAGTTTCTAGAAATACATTACGCATGTAATTTTTGATATAATAAATTATAAAAATTTAATCAACATATAATTTATAATTTTACTAAAACTTTAAAATACAAATAATAAAAAATATTTTGATTTAAAATAGTATCACATGATTAGTAAAATAGGCATCGTAAGATAGTAAATTTTCATTTAATTTTAATTAACATTATTTTATAATTTAAACAGATCTTAAGCATAATATTTTAATATTTAAACTGATATAAAAATAATCTGAAACTGTTGAACTAATAGAATCTCTTTGATTTTTTATTAATTTCTATAAGTTTCATAATAATTCTAAAATACTACTATGATATTTTATAATACTAAATCAGATTTTCAAATTATGTATTTTAAAGATCAATTAAAATTATACTATATATCAGTTAAAAGTAATTGTAGAATTACTATTTTATATAATATAATTTTTACAATAAAAATAAAATAAAGGTGCTAATATCTAATTACCTTTTTAGTAATATAAATACACAGATCAGCTAATATATAGCTAATTTCTTAGTAATAAAAGAATGCAAAAAGGCTAATAGATAATTAACAACTTAAAATTCTAATGACTATAAATAATCATCAGTAGGTAGATATTTATTTAATGATTTAATAGCTATAAACTTCTATTAATACAAATTTTATTAGAAAATATTTATATTATACAGCATTTAATAAAATTAATTATAATTAAATTATATAAATATATTACAATAGAAAGAGAGAAGACTATCAAAAATTTTATTTTGAATTAATATTAAATCTGAATTAAAAATAATATTTAGTTTATAAAATAAAAAATTATTTTATAATTTTTTTTTTTTTATTGCAAAATAATAGTCATAATTAAATTATTTAACTATAAAATAACAAAAAAATAAATAGGAAAAGTAAAGAAAAATAATTTCAAAGGTAAAAATATAGTAGATATAAATAAAAAAAAATATAAAATACTATTACATTTAGATTATTTAATTAAGTTATGTAATCTTATTTAGGTTATTAGATTTAAATTATTTAGTTATAGTTAGGTTATTATAAGATTAAATATCTAGTTTAAACTGTTTATGTTTAAATCATATAATTATATTATTTAGATATAACCAGCTGAGTTTTGTAGTTTTTTTAATAAAGTTTTAATATAATTTTGTTAAATTTTATCTTTTATTATTTAAATGATTTATAAAACTTCTAAAGTTTGTTTAGCAATCTTAAATAAAACAATATATATTTAAATTTTTTATTTTTATTAAAATTTATATTTAATATTTATTAAATAAATTTAAAAATTTTATAAGTTATCTAAATGGTAAAAGATAAATTTTTAGTAAATTTATTATTAAAATTTTATTAAATATTAACAAAATTAAAGATTTAGATATTTTGCTAAATAAAAATATTTTAGACAAATAATCTTAGTTATATCAATAAATTAATATATTTTAAAAGTCATTAATATGTAAATAATAAATAATCATACTATTACTAATAATTAACTTTAAAAATTTAATATAATTCTTTTAGTAATTAACAATAAAATTTTATTCATTATTGATATAATTTTAAGTTTTTATCAGAATTCATTATATATATTTATTACAATTAAAACAAAAAGATTTATATATTTATTTATTTGTTTTAAATAATATAATTATTAACTATAACTTGTTATAGTTTAAAATTAGACTTAATCTAATAATAAAAAGCAAGATAATTATTAAAAGTATTTAGATATCCTAACAAATAATTATTAAAATCTACAAAAAGCTTTTGTTTTCAAAAATCATTATATTACCTTTTTTTAAGTAATTGTTAATAAAATGTATATTAAATTAAGTATATTTGTAATAAAATAATATTAAAAGTTTATAATATTATAATTTAATTCAAGATAACTTTTTAAGATTTCATGAATAAATTTTATTATATGTAATTTACATGCTGCTGCTTTATTTCACAGTAGTAATTAATTGATTTGATCCTTTTTCCAAATTTATAACCAATTAGCTCCAAAATAATGTAAGCTTTGTTGGTAATATATAATAAAAAAATTATGTAATTAAAAATTCTAAAAAGCTGTTTTTTCAAATATTTAATTAATTAATTTTCAATACTTTGGCGGGGGGTATGTATAATTTAGTATTAAAAGGATCAATAAGAACTTACTATAATTTATAAACTTACGCCACTATTACATATACTTGACGTTAAATATTATATTTAGGTAAACTAAAGCATCGTAAAATAATAGATTGCAAAAAAATTAAAACTTTGGGTTCAAGCTTTTTATAAGGACGGTAGAAAAGGTTATGTGTAATAATATAGTTATTGAAGGATAGGAATCTTTTGTAGTTTTTTTTTAAAAGTCTTTCGTGTATACTATTTTAGCAATAATAAAAACGGCTATGAAGTATGAAGCTAGTAAAGTTTTATATTTACTTTTGGTAAGAGTATATATATCAACAAAAAGTGGTTGATTCTCAAAACATTTTCTGTGCATGTCTATTTGTAATTTAAGGATTCGATTTTCGTGATGAATTCTAAATTCGATTTTTGGGCTGCTGGAAATCATATAAAAAGAAGGCGAGCAAGTAAAACAAACAAAGAATAAATTTAAGCTATGCAGTTCTTTGTAACATTTGTCGGAATTGCAAAAAATGTGTGTAGTAAAAAGACTTACCTTGATGCTGTACATCAATTAGAAATTTATCTGAAACAACTTCACGTATCGGAATGGAATGTGAAAAGAGCGTAGGTTCGAGATTACTTAGTTCTCTTGCAAAACTTGAACCGTTTCTTATGAACATACGCAAGCTTGAATCTTTATATGGAGTGATATACAGTAAGTAGATTGTAGTGAGTTATAACAATAACAATAATGGTGATAGAACAATCAAACATAGAAAATTTCCGGAAATGTGAGAGAGCAAAGAAATAATATGACGCAGGGACTCGCTTTATATGAAAGATGAGTGACAATAGGCTTCCAAAATTTCATAAACAATAGATAAAATTTAATGACACATATTGATAACATATGCCTTGATATGTATGAAAGAATTATAAATTTAGATTCTTCTTAATACATTTTCCCCTTTTTAAAGGACGAAAAACCAAAATGATGTTTCAATTGTCTTTAAATGAACAAGTGAAATTATCATCAGAAAGTGGCTGTGCTGTGGCGCGAGGCTTGCGTAATGTAATACAATAATAATGTAAAAAAAAAAAACTTCGATATTATTCTGTTTTTAAAATAAAAGGTTGTGTTACTCCACAAGTTTTTTTTTACGAATTAATAAAATTTTGAGTTTATAAAAGAATATTTGGTATCGAGTTATTTAAATGTTCATAACTGAACCAATAATGTGACCACAAGATATTTTGGAAGCCTAAAAATTTTTTATAAGGCTTTCGAGAAGATCTATTTAATCTATACAATCACGGGTATTTGTCAAAAAAAAAAAAAAAAAAATCGAATTTTAAATGTTTACTGCGGTTGACACATTGTGATGTTTTTTTAATGTAATCGCATCTATACTTGCATCAATGAATAAAGAAGATAATAAACCGGTTCCTTTCTTCACAAAATCCTGTTTATTTCGGAATTTAAATGTTGTGTGTTCATCTTGCTTTTGTGAATAAAAGATTTTCCCCAACAAAAAAAAAAAAAATTGTTTTTATTTAAGAAAAATAGAAACACCTCTTAACAATAATGATATGATATTATATTATCCTCTCCATGTAACACTTGAAAAATAGAAACACAAAAAGAAGCAATAATGTGAGTAGAATTTTTTGTCAATAAGAAAGGAAGAAAAGATGACAAAATGAAAAACCGAAATAGGTTAAGTCGTTGTCTTACAACAGAATTATAAATAATTTGGAATTCGAAAAGCAGAATAATTAAAACCCGGAGCAAATGAAAAGGATTTAATACTAATTAAAGATATAGAAACAGATACGTAATGTAATGAAAGATTAATCAAAGTAATCAAAATAAATAAATTCACAATAATTTACATTAGAAAGGTCTAGACCGATACAATTGGATCAACAATGTTGATGTCTATTGTAAGACTTTTCAAACAGGTTCAATAACATGAATCAGATTACATGTGAATACACTTTTTGAAACAAGTATTACAGGAACTAAAACCACTCAATTACCAACATTATTCAAATTCAACTTGCTACAAAGTAATCAGATAAAAAGATTTTTCATGCAGATAAATATTCGGAAGTTTTTTTAATAAACTGTAAAAAAATGTATGTGATTGACATTATATAAATTTTAATGCAATGTTTAAAATATTTAATTTTGCAGTAGATGAATTAGGTAACACTTTTCAAACAATGAATCAATTGGTAACGAGTTGCGGAAATTAAATAAAAAAGGGCTACCTTATCAGTAATGAAATAAGGCTAATATGGTAAATTTGGATGCTGCGCATAAAGTGTCAAATATGGTTAAATTTTACATCACAGAACCGATAATTGTCAAATGGCCGGACTGGTAGCGGGAAAGTCTGAACTTTAAAATATTCCAATTATGGCAGGGATGTTTGTGCTATTAACCGAAGAGGTTGAAACGAAAAATTCATCGATTGGTTGATGGGAGAAAAAAAAAATAAAAAGCAACACAAGATTATTCATTCCGATATGCAAGCCATCATGGGCACAAAAAAAAGAGGTGATGAATATAATTGAAACCATGAAAAAAGGGGGAGATCGGTCTTTCACTCCGTTTTTTTTTGGTATTTATTGACAGTATGATACAAGAAACCTTTTATGCATGACATCATTTAATGGGCAATCTTCTGCAAAATTAAATAAAATTCGGTGAATTTTATATTTTCCTCCTTGTTGGAAATGTGCCAAACCGTCCACTCAAATTAGTCTGCTCATTTTATAAAAAGTGATTGTAGTTGCTTATTAAGGTTGAACTCAAACTATGACTTACTAGAATGATTTGGTTAAATGTGAAAAAGACAAAAAGACTTAAAAAAAAGTAGTTCAAAAAAAAATTCTCCCAATCAAAAAATTTTTTAAAAAAAAATCTCATCAGATAAATCATCACTTTTTTTTTTGAAAGAAAAAAAAGAAAAATTTTTTTTATTATGTTATTTAAATTGTTTTTTATTGTTATAATGTTTTAATGTTTGTTTATTATGATGTTTGTATTTCTGATATGATCAGTGATAGGATTAACGTTCTTTAAAGGTAAGTGTAGTATCGCCAAATTTTCCCCCTTTCTAATTTTTTTTTTTCTCCGACCATTCTCAATTGTTCTGATTGTTTGTAAAAATATTCCTTTTTGCCGCTATAGCAGGTATACTTTTGTATAACATAAGAGTTAATTAAAAAAGTATAAACTGAAAGTAACGACGCAGCCATCAACCTTTCATTAATTTCCCTTACGAAAATTTGCCGAAAGTGAGACAAAAAAAAAATGGTGGACTTATGTTGTGTCATTTGAATTTTTTTCTTGTATGTATTTATATAAATAAATATATATTTCACTTTTTCTCTAGACTTTTTTAGATGATGTAAAGAGAGGAAAAAGAATTCTCATGCAATTAATTGGGTGTGTAACTCATTTTTTTTTCCCTTTTTCTGTATAAATAATTTTATAGTATAGTATAGTACAAAAAAATATAACTGAATTTTATTAGTTAGCATTGAAATTTTTTTTTTCCGGTAAACATATATCATCACACAAATTCTAACTATTCCTTCCCCCCTTTTTTTCATTTTTTTTCTCCTCTGGTTATTTTTTCCTCCATTAATGTTTTGAATTTGTTTTAAAGGAGAATATTTTTATTTTTTTTTTTATTTTTTATTTTTTTATCTTATTTTTATCTAAACCTTATCCATTTTTCTTTAAAGAAAAAAAAAAAAAAAAAAAAATCGACTATTTTTTCTTCGCGCGCACGCACACTAAAAATATATATATATATATGTATATGTATGAAAAATTTTAAGAATGGGAACTCTTGAAAGACCATTTTCTTCTTCTATTCAATCTTATTCACAAAATGACTCTCACTTATCAACGTCTCAACAATCTTCCGCACCTACATTTTATGAATCAAGAAACGAACGAAGATTGTTTGGACATCCTCATATATACCCACCTCCATTTCCTCCTTCTAGAGCGAGAGACAGCATTGATACTAAGCAAAGTATTAGTTTGTTAAATTCGAATTTAGGTTCTGACGATAGTTCTGGAACAAAACGAGTGAATAAAACTCATGTTCCTAGCGCCTGTGTCAACTGTAAGAGAGCACACCTTGCATGTGACGGTTAGTTATCTTTTATCTTTTTTTTGGTCAAAAAAAATATATTTTATAATGCAAATGGTGCTCTTTTTTTTGTCACACGTCGATGAAAACTTCTCAGTCATTCAAATTTCGACACCCACCTTCACAATACTCTGATATGTTATACATTTACGCCTATTTTATACACACTAAAATCAATATTTATATATACGTGTGTGGTGTGACTAGAGAGGGACGACTGTTAGTTTAAATTTAGTTTAATCTATCCCTAATCGTTATATCCAATCCCTTGGATTGTTTGTGCATCGGAAAATTTTTTGAATCGGAAATTATTTTGATTCTCTCTTGGAAAATTTAATTTTTTAGCGCAACAAATCAACACCTTTACATCTCGTATAAAAATTTTCGTTTAACGAATTTAATTTATACTTACATTTTCTTTTTTTTCTTTCTTTTTTTTTTTTTGACGTTAAATTCGTTGCAGTATCGAGACCTTGCAAACGATGTGTAGCTCTTGGAAAAGTGGATACTTGTATCGATATAAAACACAAGAAACGCGGACGACCAAAATTGAAGGACAAGAAACCACACCCTTACAATACTCATGCAACTGCAGACGCAAAAACTTGGGGATCAAATCCTCAATTTCTACCACCAACTACCACAAACCCAACACAACCAACGCAACCAACACAACCAACACAACCAACTTTACCACAACAGAAAGATCAACCCCCGTCATTTCCAGATCCGCGTCCGTTACCTCCTAGAAACCCTGTGCACCAGCCTCGTCATCAACCTTCATACAATGTAAAATCACCAAAACTCATTAGTCAACCACCACCTCCACCTCCACCACCTAGGCCGATTTCAAGACCACAACCCATAATACATTCACAAGAACATAGTCCCATCATTACAATGTTTTTGACAGTCGACAACGTTTCCTGTGCAAGAGTTTCGGAAGAATGTCTTGGCATTATGGGATATTACCCGTTAGAATTATTGCATAAATCCTTATATAATTACGTGCATGCTCAAGACATCGAAAGGGTACAAAAATTGGTTTCTTCGTTATACGAGGATGCGTATCGGTATTGTCAAGCATCCCAATATTCATCATCTAATAATACCCCCGTCACATCCGAAGATCCAGGATTTTCACAAATCAGCCCAGAAATTTTACAACATCCAGCTTCTAGGGGTCCAATAAATGACGTATCTGATTTGATACACATGAGACAAAGAATAGGTCAATATGATTTGTATGATGTAAGAATGTATTTTGGTGGTGGTCTCGGTGCAAATTTGGCACGTAAAGAAACTTGGAATAAATTGTATATTGTGGGACGTTTCACTCGTGTCAAAATTGGAACTTGCTTAACAAACGACGGGTCTAATTACGTTCAACCAAGAAATTCAGTTGCTGGAGGTTTTTCGACATCAAACACATCACCTTCAAATATCCCAATTGATCCCGAGCTATTAAATATGCATCATAATCACATTGGTCCGTCCGGTTCGAGTTTAGGTGTTGGAAGATCGGGTCTTATAAGTCCCGTTTTGTCACCAAGAACTCCTGAAATCGTTCCAGCACCTTTATATGATGACTTACACCCTATACCGAATTATACTTTCGGTCACAAAAAACCTCTTCACCCTCATTCTTCGTACGATCATTTTTCACAAGATCGTCGTTCGCAGGATCATCGTAACGTTTCTGAAACTTATACTCCATCTTATTCACGTACAAATCCAAATATTCCTCGACATGAACCTCTTTATTTACCCTCTTCATCGATGCCAGTCTATTCATCTTCAGGATCACAATCCTCATCGTTATTCGAAAGGCGCTCTTCGGCGTTTAATATGGTCAGGCCATCTCCAATCGATGGTTCCTTATCTTATTACAGCGAAGCCGATAAACATTCAACATACATCAATCGATCAAATCGTCCGCATAATTATCATAATAATAATTATAATGTTAATTATAATCATTCGCATCATCAATACCACGATGATAGGTATCAAGATTATAGTGATAATTATGATAGTGATAATGATGATAGTGATACGCAATCTTCGTCGTCACAGAGCGATTCTTTCCCAAAATTTCAAAATGATGAACGAGTAAAAGACGTGATTGTTTCTTCTATACCAAGAGCATCATCTTCACGTGTGGGCACAGTTCGAGAAGAATGTTCTTCAACAAGGATGAGCGTAAATTCGTTACTATGTTAATAATGGGTTTCGATTTCTTTATTTCTTTCTCTATTCGTCATGTTTGCAACGCATTTATGAATGAAAGGAGATAATGTTAATCTTGTATCTATGACGCCCCCCTCTCAACTCTTAAATCTAGGGTTATGTTGGTATACTCGCAATGGGATGTGATTTATGATATTTTTATTACTATTTTAAAATTCCATAACATATTTTTCATATTTCTTATATATACATACACATACACATACACTTTGGAGATTTCTCTTCTCTTTATTTTATGAAGAAATCAAGAGATTTTATACAAAAATTCTGTGTAAATTTTTTCTCGCGTTTCCTTTTGTTTGTTTTATTTATCACAACAAAGACCCCTGGCTTTATTATACAGGTGGAAAAATCATTGGATAAATTGAGGTGGAGAATTTTCGGCGAGATGGGCTTTAAAAGATGTAATAATGAGCTAATAATATTCACGAATTCCTAATCATCCTTCCATCACATTTTTATACTCCAATTAAATCTTTTAACGAGTCCGTCGATCGGAAACCCATTCCGCGCTTAATTTTCCATTTCAAAATTACTTTTCTTTGTATAGAAGTTTTCTTTTAGATTTTTTATATATTATGTTATATTATATTACATATTCTTTTTTTTTCAGGTCTTTTTTTTTTTTTTTTTTGGTGATATCCACTGTATTTATTATTTGCACATATATATATTTATTATTATCCTTATTTATTCTTATGCATATTTATTATTTTATTTTTATTATTATTATTATTTATTATTATTATTACTACTATTATTATTATGTTATTATTATTATTATTATTATTATTATTATATTTAATTTTTTTTCTACTAGTGATGGGTGTACTGGATAAAAAAGTAAAAAAACAGAAACGCGGTTTTTTTTTGTGATAAAATTTTCTTTTTTT
This sequence comes from Funneliformis mosseae, assembly GCA_910592005.1. Taxonomy (NCBI): domain Eukaryota; kingdom Fungi; phylum Glomeromycota; class Glomeromycetes; order Glomerales; family Glomeraceae; genus Funneliformis; species Funneliformis mosseae. Next base: position 4,072 of record CAJVPP010001494.1, on the reverse strand, counting down.
TGAAATTTGTTAATACTTTTGGGAATATTTATTATATATATATATTCATATTTTTTATTATTATAAAATAAGAGATTTTTTAGCAACGTTCCCTTTAAAAAATTACACGTTCATTATTTCATGAACATAGTTAGTTCCTTAATGAAAATTTAGTCTAATTTGTCAAAAAAAAAAAAAAAAAAAAATTTACACGCGTTGCAAATTATGATACTTACCTTATGCAAATATGTGAAAAAAAAAAATTTTTTTGAAACAAAACAAAAAATAAAATAAAATACATTTAACATTAAGAAAAATTAATTCTCCGGATCGACTGATAATATCATATTTGATTTTGTCCGAGTCAAATTAAATTGAATTTCGGGTCAATTTCTTCTCTCACATTCAATTTGTAAACGATATTGAAAATCATTGTAAATTATTAAGTCGATTAAAGATCAATTCTTAAAATGTATCCTTTTTAAAAAATTTCCGCTGAAGCCCTTACATTTCACGTGATTTTTTGTCATTCAACACTTTTTTTTTTTATATGCGGTGAAATGTACGATTTATTTGGTCTAGATTGCGGATATTAAAAAAACCTTATCGGCGATTCATCAATTTGTGTCATTCAAAATATTCCAACGATGATTTTCATCCGTTTTTCCCAAATTTGTATCATAATATTTTCCATAAAGCCACGTGAAAAGTTGAGTAAATAATTCATAATTGATTTTGAAAGCTCATAGTGCTACAAATTTTTCTTATAAAAGTTAGTAGGCGTAAAGTTGAAATAAATTCAGGTTTCATGTATGTTAAACCGGTTTTAAAAAAAAAAAAAATTCCGAAATCTGGTAACGAATGATTTCTCATTTCTCTTTTGCTATGGTTATATTGATTTACAGCGAAAAGGTTCTATATGAAATTAATATATCTCATGTTTAGATAAATGTTATGAGATCAAAATTATTAATTATAAAATTGTTTTTTTTTTTTTTTTTCAGTCAAACTTCTCTCGATCAAACTTCTCTAAATGCACCCCCCGCGACTATGAAAATATGCATTTAAAGAGAGTGCATTTAAAAAGAAATTCTTTATGTGCTTAGAGCATGCACTTCGAGAAAAAATATATAATGTGTGCAACGGTTTGACCGTACTAATTTAATTAATTTAAGATTTCTCACTATTTGATCTACAAAAAGATTGATTTTATTTACTTTTTTAAATATTTTTTTATATTGATATTTATGTAATAATATATTTGAATTAACAATTATTAAATATTTATAAAATCATAAATTTTTTTTTTAAAATAAAAAAATTTATTATTATATTTATAAATAATAAATAAAAATAATTATTATTTTATAAAATATCTGTAATATATCAATTTTTAAAATTTTATTTTTACAAAATAAATTAATATATAAAACCTCTATTACAACTTCATAAAAATTTTTTATTAATTCTTTAAAACTAATTAATAAAATTATATTATATCTAATAAACTTATTTAACTATATGAAAAATATTATCAATAAAATCAATTTAAAAGACTAATAAATAATATGATCTACAATATAATATTACTAATAATATTTTTCATATACTTACTAATTTAGATAATTATTTTTAATAAAGAATTTAAATTTTTTTAAATTTTAAATCTTATAAATAATTAATTTATTATAAAATATTCTTTATAATATATCAAATATAATAAAAAATTTTTAAAGCTATTCATTTTTTATTACAAGAAAATAAAACAAATAATAAAGGTAATAAGAATAAAAAAAATAATTTAATAATTTTTTAATAATATAAAAATTATATAATAAAATAAATTATAAGTATATAAATAATAAAAATAATAAAAAATTCATGTAATTAATTAAAATATAATGATTAAATTAATTAATAATATAATTTAAATGTATTAGATATTTATTATAATTATTAGGCTAAAGTAAAGATTGCTTATCTAAACTTATTTTAGATTTAGCAAACCATTTTTATAAGTTTTGATATGTTTGTAGTTTGTAATAAAAAAAATCTAAAATTATAAAATTACATTTTATAAAAATCAATAATGTAAATTACATAAAAATTTATATAATTATTTTTTAATATAAAATCTAATTACTATTTGAATATTTTTTTAATAGAAAGAAGAAAATTATTAAAAAAAAAATTATTTTTATTTTATAAATTAAATATGATTTTTTTAATAAATAAGCTTATATTTAATTTTAACTTAAAAATTTTTTTTGAAATTTCTTTTCTTTTTATTACAAAAAACTTATTTTTTCTATAATAAACTTATAATAATATTTTATTAATTATACTAATTTAATTAAGGTTAATTTGAAAATTATATTCTATTTTTTGATTAAAAACTATTATAAATTATTAATATATTTTGATATTTTTTTATTTATATTATTTTAATAATACTTCAATGATTTTCTATTAAATTTATATTATAACTATTAGAAAACTAATCAATAATTTCAGAAAAATTTATCTAAAAAGTTTTTAGATTATTATTTTATTAAAATTACTATTTGTTTCTAAATAAATCCTAAATTTTAAAAGTTATTTATAAAGAATATTTACATAAATTTACATTAATTATTTTAGAAAATAATGTAAACTTATTTTTTTTATGCAGAAATCTTTTTATATAAAAATTTTTATTTAATCTTTAAGCATAAAATATATCAGTCTCTATCAGTGTGTAAAATTTATGTGCACAATGTGCACATATGCACATTAAATTTTTATGTGCACATATTACACAGCATAAAATATGCACAAATAATTACTAAAAATAGATAAATTATATATAAAAATGGATAAATTATTTATAAAAATGGAAATACTATGTAATACATACATTAATTTTCTATTTTTAGTACAACTTGTGCACATGACTTTTGGTCTAAATTTTATACACTGGTCTCTATCTTTATATTAATACTTTAATATATTTCAAAAAAATTGAAAAACAGTTTTATCTAAAAATAATATATTTTTTAATCATTAAGACATTTTTTGATTTATTATCAGACTCATTTTTAATTATCTTAATATCTAAGTTAAAAGGTTATGACAATTAATTCTACACATAAAATTTTAACCTTAGTATTTTTTCTAAGTCTTACAAGTATCTGTTATATTTGAATCAATTTGATAATTTATTATATTTTAAAATTTAAAATATATTTAATCAAACTTATAATAATAAACTCAAATAAATTAGTATAAAGTATCATAATAAATCTTAGATAAGAGATAATATTAAAAAAAAAAATTTATATATTTTTAAATTAATTTTTTATTAAAAGTAAATTTATTCATTATGAGAGGCAATACTTCTTATACATTACCTTTATATATATACTTTATCCTAATCCTAACCTAACCTAACTTAACTCTAAATCATGTGATACTAACATATATGACAAATAGGATTTCACACATGAAAAAATTTCTAAGTTCTCAGAATATATATAAAAAATAAAAAAGAGTGAAGGTGTGATACGAGTGATAAAAAGAGTGATAATATTATATATGTAATAAATAAATTTACTTTTTATTAATAATATTAAAACTTGTATTTATAAAAGAGTTAATTTACAACTTGAACCAAAAGCTATTCTATTTATATAAAACTAATTTACTATACCTAATTACTTATTATGTTATAGATTAGCTAAATATAAATATATATCCTAATAAAATTATACTTAAATATAATAAAAATAAAATAAATAATAAAAAGAAATAAAATAATTTATAGATATTAAAAGAATTACAGACGAAATAAAATAAATAAAATAAATAAATTATATAGAAATACAGAAAAAATAGATAAATAAAAATTATTATTAATCACTATTTGATACAGTGTATAAAATTTAGACCAAAAATCATATATACAAGTTGTATTAAAAATAGAAAATTAATGTATTTATTACATAGTATTTCTATTTTTATAAATAATTTAATTTTTTAAAAAAACTCTTTCTCCCTTTTTGCAAAAATGCCCAAAAAAACAGAAAGAAAGAATACCAACCGCGGCCGCTCGGCT
>CAJVPP010001493.1:0-19626 GCA_910592005.1 Funneliformis mosseae | reverse complement strand
ATAAATATAATAGTGAAAGTAAATATAACTATGATAATAAAGATAGTAAATAAAATAATGATAAACGTAATAATAAAGAAAATAAATATCACAACGATAACTGTGATAGCAGTAAAATTAGTAAAAATGATGATCACGATTTTCTTAATGATCATTGGTGACATTAACTGATATAGTCATTTAGTAATGTAAATGGATTATCACTAACACTATTTATATGATTCATAATAGCCAAAAATTCAAAATAAAGAAATTTGTTATAGACAGCTTAAACTGTAATCTTAATCAAATATAAATATTATTCTTAAATTAAACTTTTTATTTTTTTTATTTGATAATATTATCATTATAAATATATATTTTTTTTTTATTATCAAATTATTAGTATTTAATTATTTTTTAAAATTTAAATAGTAATGATTTAAATATAAAATATTAAATATTCTAATATATTAATTAATTAAATTCTAATAGATTCTATACTTTAATATTTAATTGATATAAATTGATATATCATTTAAAATAAAAGAAAATTCTATAATAGATTTTGCTATACATATATAAATATTTTAATTAAGATATATTTAATTTAATATATATATTATATTTTTATAAAATGTTTTTAACTTTATTACTTTTTTATATATTCATTTTGAAATTTTTTTAAAAATTAAATACTTAAGGCTTAATATTATATTAATAGCATTTCATATTATATCTGATACTATTAAATATAACAAATTTTTATTTTTTATAACATTACTATCATATAATACAATTGACTTTTAACTTCATTTATATCATTATTTAAAAAATGATTAAATTTATCATAGCATTAAAATAGCCTTAAGTTGAGAATTGGCATTTTATCAAATTCTAAACTTGCATGCTTTTGACATTACTGGTGATATAATACTTTTGCTAATGTATATCTTTGAAGAAAATGTGAAATTAGTGCTGATATTGATGTTAATATTGGTATTAGCATTGATTTTAATTTAATTTTATGTTTACTAACTAATAATACTATTGTTCTAACCCATATTATTATTAGATTCTATCAAATCTAATACTTTTCTTTTTTTTATCTTCGTTAATACTACAATAATGTGGGTGACAAAGTTATTTTCTTACTTTAAGATAAGAAGATATTTATAACAGATAATATTTGCATTTGTAATAATACGAAACTTAATATTCGTATGTGTGCAATTCGTAATAGAACATGGTCTAATATCTTTAATAATACAAATTTATTTAAGAGTTCACGTGAAATTATAACCAATCACAGTTCAAAATGGCAAACTTGTAAATTAAAAAATACGTGTTCAGTCCACTTAAGTTTGAACGTTTGAATTAGAAAAGAAAAATCATTGTTACATTCCAAGTTTACTTCTTGAATAAACCTTGGTTGCATTTGTCTTATTATAACCGCTAACATCCAGTATTTTATTTTAAGTACCATACCATAACACCAATTATTGATAGTTATAATGAACTCTTTTGGATAGATATATTGACCATCATCACGAATATTAATTAATCGAATGTATTAGCAAAGTAAGACCTCACTGTTAATCTTGTAAAACAGCTGTTAAAGGAGTCGTGGGTTAGAACTTTTTATGAACTACAATTACAGAATAATTTTTAGGCAACCCTCTCCCTTTTCACGTTTGGCTAAAAGGTGCAAAGCCTTCTCAATACTATATAATGACATTATCCCATCTATTTTCTTTCCCAACCTTCCGATTGCGTTTACACGATTGGTTTGATAATGAATGTCAGAACAGAACACGATTCGTTATAGAAGCATAGGAATTGGCACCAAATTTGATAGAACAAAATGAACGAGTAATTCAATGTCGGGAAAATATGAGAAAGAAGAATTGCAGTTAGATGAAGCTGGAGCGTGCTTTCCTGAATATCCACCCTTGAAATGGGAGACTAAAATAAATTAATGAAACCATAGTTATCTTCTGATATTTAACCGCACAGTTTTTTCAATCATAATAATTCTTGTTTTGGTTAGAACAAATTTATATCACTATTGTTATGTATATACTCATGATGTTGGAATTTGGCGTAAATAATTAAATATCGTTTTTTTTTTTTTTCATATGAATTCCACCTTTTGGAACTGTAGGGAATGCTACGCCATATTATTGCCAAACTACGCCTGCAAATTAGATAAGCTTATCCGAATCCATGGAAGCACGCTAGGGAGCTAATAATTAAGCGCAGCATCATGTAAGCTTCGTTGTTTTATACGTATTATTGGTGATCAAAGATCGATGTTTGGCTAATTATTGCGACGTTGTACCGAACTTTAAAGTTCATCTTTTCAATTATTCAAGATTATTAACAACACTTTAACAAGGTTGAATGACAACAATGTACAATAATTGTCATTATATTTTTTGAAATTTCAACATAATACTTTACAATTATGTGATTATCAATATTTTTCATTAAGCTCCCCTCGACTCGAGCCGCACCCGCCTCAACTATTTGAGGAAATAAGGATAATCACATGATTATCATCATCAGTTTAAATAAATGCAAATCATTGTTCTCTAATATTAGTACCGAATACCATCGCCCGAAAAAAAAATTTTTTTTTTCTTTTTTTTTTTTTTTTTTTTCGTATTTCTTGCCTTAATTATTATTTCTTCCTTTTTTAATAATAACCCCATTTTCTATCCTTTCTCCCTCTCACATATCCCTTTCTCAGTTTTTATTAATCATAGACAAAAATCTTTAATTATATACATAAAATAAAACTTTTGCTTTGTTTATCATAGATATTTGTTTTTTGCCGTTTGTTTTTTTTTTTTTCCAAAAAAAAAAAAAAATCAAATCTTACAAACGCAAACATAATAAATAAACATTACGACCGTTATATAAAATCGTTCCGTTCCATAACATTTTAGTGATCTCTATAATATTAATCACTTTTTTTTTTTTTTTTTTTTTTAAAAAAAAAACTTATATATATAATAAACTAGTAAGTTTTTTTTTTTTTTTTAGTATATATATCTTTTTCCCATATTTTCGCTGACCTTTTTTATTCGTTACAATACTTACCCCACACACTAGCTATACTTTATAAAGTAATATATATAGTAGATATTAAATTAACTTCTGTACTCCAAAAAAAATTTTCGGCATAAAAAAAAAAAAAAAAGACTTCGCCACTTTGAGCCGGCCACTTACATCTACATCAAAACCCAATACATCCACAACATTTACTTTTCACCCCTTATTCCTTTTAGTCTTTACTTTATAGGTTTACACGTTTTAATCCTTTCGACTCCAAACAACCACAATGCCTGTATTCTCAAACCCCGTTATTCCCGCAACAACCCCCATCAACGGTAACATTAGTAGTTTGCCGGACAAATGTATGTGCGTCGATGGAGTTTGTCAGGACCCTTCTCACAAACACTATGCTGAACAGCAAAAAAAACATCAAGAACAATTAAGACAAAAACAGCTGCTGCAAAAAAGGAAACGTCGTCTTTCTCTTACAACTGAGATTTCGTCAGTTAGATTAATGCCTACCACAACTTGTTCACTTTACTCTGGTTCGAAATTCAGAGGTGAACAAAGAAGTGGTAGAAGTAGTTACGATGTTGCTGTTCATATTCAGGTGAGACAAGAAGGCATTTTAAATTCTACAAGGGTTGTCAATGTAAAATAAATGGATGATTTAGATCAGGCTTAAATGGATTATGCATAAAGACAAATCAATCGTTCAGGAAAATCAAAATATGGCGACATTGAGTTTCTTAATTATTATTATTGAGGGATTTTTTTTTTTTCCATCTCGGCGATCGGGTTCTGATCACAATGGATCTATTGCCTTTTTACTCATGAAAAAACTTTTTTTTTTAAAAAAAAATTTGTAGCATGTAGATCTTTCAGAGTCATTTTTATGTGGATATCTTCATATTAAAGGGCTCACTGAAGATTATCCCGAGTTGACCACATTTTTTGAGGCAGAAATTATTGGGAGAAAATATTCATTTCTAACCAAGAAATGGGATGCCGATGACAAAGTAGACGTGCAACACTGGGTATGATTATTGAAAATTTATACGTTTCCTTTTGTGATTATATAAAGATCAACTTACTAATTTTTATTATACTTGATTTGAATGGGATTCTTACAGATTCGTTTCCAGGCTTTTCGTCCCCTTCAAAAACATATGAAAAAGGATGGTTTTGTTTATGACTTTCATAATAAAGATTTCATTTTTATGAGATGGAAAGAACATTTTCTTGTACCTGATCATCGGGTTAGAACCATTAATGGTGCTAGTTTTGCTGGATTCTACTATATTTGCTACCAATTAAGTACAGGGATGATTACAGGATTCTATTTCCATAAAACTTCGGAACGGTAAGTTTTTTTTTTTAATTTTAATTTCGATCATAATAAACAAAAATGAATTGAATTAAGTGATTTTGATTTAATGATTTGATTTTGATTTCTAATTAGTACGTATAACTAATAAATATATTTCTCGTATATAGATTTCAAGAATTAAAGTTACATCATTGTGCAGATAATTCTTTCCCATCATTCGAATTTCGATAAAAAAAAAAACAAAAAAAAAAAAAAAAAAAAATATTATTTAATTAGTAATTATTCCTTTTCAAATTCAAATAGTTTACATCTTATTTACAAATAGCAAAACAGAAAAAAAAAAAAAAAAGAATAAATTAATAAAATATTTTTTCATAATTTTTTATTTTTTATTTGATAACTTTTTTTTAAAAAACAAAAAAAAAAAAAAAAAACAAAAAAAAAGAAATCGGAAAAAAACCAACCCTAAAAAAGTTCCCTTATTAATCAACAACATCTAAGATTTCTGTTTTGCTAACAAAAGCACATAAGCCCATGGTAGAGGTTTGCTTGTGGGGATTGATTGGTTTATTAGTAGTTTTGGTTATTATTTATTTTTGGAATTTTTTTTTGATTGTATTCCTTCAATAGGATTTTGTTATTTATTTCGTGCGTTATTTCATTCTTTAGTCATTCGATTGCGTTTATTTATTTTATTTTATTTTATTTCTACAGACTTTGATTATTCCAATCATTTCCTCTACATTTATATTCCTTTCCCATACCTAAAATAAAGAAATTTTTAAAAAAAATTTTTTTCAAATCACAAATCATCAGGTTTTTTTTGTATAAATTTATCATTTGTATTTATTCATTATTATCATTTATCATTTTCATTTGATTGTAAATGTTAAATTTTTTGTTATATATATATGACTTTTTTTTTCTTTTCATCACTGTATTTTATATATAGTTTATATATCGTTAAGTAGTATGCTGTTTTGGTTGTTAAGATATGTAAGATCTTTATGATTATTATAGAATGGCAAATTATTTAATCTGAATCTTTTATCGATTGACGCGTTTTTAACCTTATTTTAAGATATTACTGCCTCCTTTTTCTCATTTCCTTTATGCATTTATATTTCTTGTTTATAAGGAAAAAAATGGTAAAATAAAAATTTTATTTTCAAATGAATGATTACTAAATAAATGTACACGTGGTGAAAAATTGCCCAATAATATTTCGTTAATTATTGAATAATTGTAGAACCCAAATTCGGAATATATTGTTTCTTTAAAACCAATATTTGTAATCTGATAAAAAAAAAAAACAAATATTTATTGATAATAATAATCTATTTCTTGTCCATATTTAGTTAATGCTAATTTGTACAACATAATAAGTTTCAGTACTTTACCGCATCTTCCCAATTCTTTTTAAAACGAGACGTTTTAAAACCTCTGCGCCGTTAATAAATAATTTACGTCCGAACTTCCAGGCATCCAATTTGGTAATTTATACCATGTTCCAGTTATAGGATTAAGTCCAATTCCTGTTATATCTTTAACTTTAGCATATTTGTCTTCATTTTCAATTACATTTTGCAACTCATCAGGCCTTAAATATTTTTGAAAATCATGCGTTCCCTGTGGTACCAATTTAAATAGATTTTCTGCTAATAAGATTGTCAAGAAATATGATAAAGGTGTCCGAGAAATTGTTGAAAGAAACAAATGCCCGCCTTCAGGCTTTTTATAAAGAAATTGTGTTAAAAAAAAAAAAAAAAAAAATTCTCACGAAAAACAAGAATCCATTTTTTTAAAAAAAGAAAAAAATATCACATGATCTCACCTTCACTAATCCTGCGCAAGCCTTAAGAAATTCCGCAGGGTTAATTACGTGTTCAATAATTTCCATCGCACAAACAACATCGAATGTCTCTCCTTGTTCTAATAACTTTTCTGCATTACAAAAAAAGATTAATAAATTGTTTAAAAATTTATATTTAAGGAAAAAAAATTTTTTACAGAAATTTGTTATAAGATAATACCAGCCGTTATACATCGATATTCTAAACTACCGGGTCCAATGTGTAAACTTGGATCTTTTCGTGCATGTAATTGTGCGATTTTGATGTTTTCATCTGACGCGTCTGCTCCAATAGCCGAGCCGCCTAGCCTCACTAATGCCTAATAAATAATTAAAATAAATAAAAAAAAAAATAAAATCATTATGAAATAAGTAAACATACCTCAGTTAAGACACCACCACCGCATCCTATATCCAAAATTCTTAATCCTTTAAACGGAAGGTGGTGATGTGAAACCAGTGGTGACTGAGACGCTTTACCATATGGATTATCTTTGACATCATTATCACCAACCCCGAAAGTATTCTTTCCTAATTGCTCACGAATGTATGATATTCTTAATGGATTCATACTATGAAGTAATTTTACAGGCCCATTTGGAGACCACCATTCGTTAGCTAATTGGCTGAATTTTGAAACTTCGGATTTGTCAATTGTAGAATAATTTGACGGTGAGGGCGGAGAATTTGGTGATTGTGTTTGTTCTGTACTTTATTCAATTTACATATTAATCATAGGTTCCACATATTTAAAAAAAATAAAAGATATTCACCTATAATATTTTCGAGTCGAAACCGGTGTGTAAACAATAAAGCATTTTGGTTTAGAAAACTGCCTATTACTAGTTAATAATTGCGAAAGATTTCTTCTAAACGTCTTAGACATGAATGAAATGAATGAAATGAAAATTCGGTGAAACAGGTTTTAGGAGACCCTATAAAAAATTCGCGTTTTCTAGTTGTATCTCCTGATTAAGTAATAGCCAACATGTGAAGTTCAATGTAGATCATATATCAATCTTTCAAAATTTTATTTCTCTGTGATATTAAATGACGGACGATAACAAGTATGTCTCATAGACTCGTTTGGTGTATTCGTCGAGTATTGACAACCAATCAGACTTCGTTGGTCTTGCCTAAACCGACATGTTTTTGTTTAAACGGCAATAAGCTTGCGTTCTTAACAAACCAACGAAGGTTGGTTGGTTGCCAAAGGTCAGAAAAGTGATTCTTCATAGCATTACTCAAAAGTACTAAAATTTGGCGTTTATTTCTTTTTTTTTAACGTCCAACTTTATTGAAAATTTGCAGCACCAAACCGAAAAAATCGAACGTCTATACCAGAACCGGGGACAAAGGTTTTGTTGAATAATTACTATTTTTAAATTTCAATTAAACTAGTTCGAATTATATATATATATATATAATATTTTGATAGGCACGTCGATGCTTTATAATGGAGAGCGAAGAATTAAAAATGATGATATTTTTAACGCATTGGGAACCGTTGATGAATTGAGTTCATGTATAGGGTAAGGAAACAAAGTAGGAAGTATTCCAACCATTTACCAAAACATTCAACTTTTGAACGTTTATTATTCTATAATTATAGGATAGCAAACCATTATTGTAAGAAAGTTGATAATGGGTTAGAAAGCAAATTAATTGAAGTAGGATCATTAAGATAATTAATTGGTATTTTAAAATAATCTCTTGAAAAAAATTTAATTTTTACTTTTTAAAAACAAATAGATTCAGTGTAAATTGATTGAGGTAGGATCCAATATCGCCACTCCAAGAAGTTCCTCGCACGCGTCAAAATTATGTATGAAAAGGAGATTCATTTATTTATTCCAAAAAAATCTTTATATATTAATTACATCTTATTTTAAATTAGCGATTACTACGTTCGATGAAGAAAACGTCAAAGTCTTGGAATCTTGGATTGATACTTTGGATGCCGTAATTATAAGCTTTAATACGCGTCATTATGTTTATAATTGATTATTTATTACCTTATACTTTTAATTACGCGTCCCCTTTTCTTTTATTAGCAACTACCTCCTTTGAAACATTTCATCCTTCCTTCCGGTGGAGAAAGTTCCGTGTTTTTGCACCAGTGTCGCTCAGTAAATTTATCATAATTATTCTGTAAACATTCCAAATTAAGGTTAAAGAACTTTTTGTTTATATAATTTTTTTTTCATCTATTAGGTATGTCGCAGGGCTGAACGTGTAACCGTACCTTTGTTAGAAGCTGGAACTGTAGAAGCGACTGTAGGAAAATATTTAAACAGGCATGTAATAAAATTAAAAAAAATTTTTTCAATTTTACTCAAATGATATAAGTTTTAATCACAATTTATATTTATTTTAATAGATTGAGTGATTTTTTCTTTGTGGCCGCAAGATTTGCTGCCATGTTTGAAAATCAAATTGAGAACTTTTATCAACAAAGAAGAGAAGATAAATCAAGCAATTTGGTGTCAAGAGAATTGGTTAAAGAATGATAATACCGATCTATAAAATTAGGATAAAAAAAAAAAAAAAAAAAAGCGAAGGATTCAATTTATAATTAATAAATCGATAATGAGTTCATATAACGATTACTTTGATGAACTCAAAAACATCATTCCAATTACAATCAAAGAATTTGCATAACAGATGTAAAGAAATTTAAGCAGTCATGTCATGTGACTTTTAGCCTGAACAACGACATGTGAAATCACAAGTGACAAAATAATCCGGATCGTCCAAGTCAAATCCGGATTTACGAATCATCCGGATTTTCACAGATCTATCCTTTCATCCGATCAAAGTGTAATTTGTAGGTAGGAATTATATAATTCGGCGCGAATTGACGAATTACTAATTATATTGTATTTTGATAGACGTAATTATTTATAATAAATGTTGAATTGGCGTAATTAATGTTGACATAATCAAAATTAATTGGCGCCAAAGTATAAGGAATAATATTAAAAGAAAAAAAAATTTAAAACTTAGAAATATTAAATCTTTTATTTAAAGTGATTGAAAACAGCTTTACAATAATGATTCAGAACATCTAATATAAATTTAATATTGACAATATAATATTAACAGTTAAAAAGTTTGTTTATAGGTGAAGTATTGATTAGATAGGGATATTGAGTAGGAGGTTAACTTGAATGGATTAAATTAAATACTTGAAAAATGTTTACTACATTTTAATTGAGTGACAAATAAAGAATGCTTCAATTAAATTGCTAAGATATTAGCAGGAGTAATTAAATTAGTTGATAGTTTATATACCATACAGAAACATATACATCCAAAGCAGATTAACAATTACATTGCACCTGGACCTTATCTATCAAAAATGATGCTAAAAATATTAAAATATCATTAGATCAAATGCGTTTTAGTTAGAACTGTAGATATTATTTAAAGTTGGTGCTTTAACTAATGGTGCCATTATTATATTTGATGGCGATATTCAATCCTACCAGGAAAAAGTGTTGGTGGGAAGTTGGTGAATCATAATCTTTTGTTTCGCTGAGGTCATCCGTTGAACAAAAAACACATTAAACTTGTCAAATTGCCAAAGAATCACTGATATATGTAACCAATTCACCCACAAACGGAAATAATGAAGCGAAATTAATCAATCCTTTACCTCATTGCAACGGGTTCATTTATAGATTTTGATCCACTACCATTTTACGCAATTGAGCTATTAACTACATCCGAAACGAATACTCGAATAATTCAATGTCCCAAACTGTATCATCATCTGTTTCTAATCCAGCTAATGAGGCAATTGATTTCACCGTATTAGTAATATTTATCCTTAATCCCTGAAACATGTATAGTAACTGCTGATGATATTCCGGATAAAACATAACTTTAATATATGATTTAATATTGAAATAGGTCTTGATATGGAATAACGATGAATTAGGTAATTTCAATAATACAAATTAATTTGCTATTAATTATATTAAACATGTCATTTTATATTTATCGGAATAACCCAGATGCATGTTCGTGGATTTCTTTCGCTCCTACTTTAACCTTCCTGATTGAACTTGCAAAGTGACAATAATGTTCTAACGGTCACGTGAATAATGCACGTATTACATAAGCGAATTGATTGTAAAAAAATATATTTTTACCAAAATACTTATGAATGATGAGAAAAAAAGTTACCAATAAGAAAACCCTTATCATATATTCATTAAATACTTGATACTTACCAATTAAAATTCATAATTTTGACCATATTCTTCAGTGCCTTCAGTGCCCAACACTTCAAATTCAGAAACATCCATGGCCCTAGAAGATTCTCCTGGAGGTGTTGTAGGTAACAATTCTTCTGATGTGTCTAAAATTTCTCCAAGAATTGCCGAGTCATCATCTATTTCATCATCCAATTCTTCAATATCATCGTCAAGGTCTTCTTCTTCTTCTTCTTCTTCGTCATCATCCTCCTCCTCCTCATCATCATCTGCTTCATCATATTCCGAATCATCATCTTCTTCGGCAATTAATGGTGATTCGTCATCCTAAAGATAAAATAAATAACCATGAAACGCTAGTTACAATGCTCTTGAACCGGAAATAACACTTAAATAACATACCGAATTATTTTGTCTCATTTTATATTTTCCAATAATAGGAGCTTTTTTACCTTTAATTCTTATCGAATGTAACTTTTAATAAAATTAACTTGCGTTAATTTTTTTCTTTTTGACCAATTTATTATAAGTTTTAAATACCTGTGCTTCATATTCTTCCTCTTCTCTGTCCAAAGCGATTGTCTCATTAATTATAGCATGTCTATACCAGGGATTTATAATAGTTCGTGGTTCAAGAGCAGGTGTCCAAAGGTGAGGTGAAGCCATTGCTAAATAAAACTTTAATTAATTTTATATTGTTTATATTTGAATAAATTGCAAATCTATTGACTTTTTTGGAATTCAGCTAGGCAAAAAATGCTTGATAATATAGTAATGCGTTATTTGTCACCGGCCAAAAAGTATTTTGACCTCGGTCGCAGTATTTCTACCAATACAGACAAGTCCTAACCTTATTCGCCTCGGCTTCATATTTTTAATTGCCGCAGCAACTACGTGTAAATCATCCCATAATTTAGGCAGAAATCATAAATTCGTGTCTTGTGAACCATAAAAATGTTTCTTCGTCTCACAAACAATTAGAACATTTAAATTCTCGTTCTTTTTTATTATGTAGTTGAATGAGCCAGACAGTGTTCAAGAATAAATTTATGGTGTTCAAGTAAAACCTCGCTCTGAATCTATTATCATACTGAAGGGGTGATGACCATAGACCCAAACAATCATAAACAAAATGGAACCTATTTAATAATCAAGAATAAATTTTTTTAGAAAAAAATAATTTCAATCTTTTATCCTTTATCAAATTTAGTTTCTATTGAGATTCAATATCAAAAGTTCGAAAAAAAGAAATGGTTAGAATTTTTAACTTTTTATCTTTTTTTTTAAAAAAAAAAATGAAAAAAGAATAGAACTGTTTTTTAAAAATATTATAAGTATAATTTAATTATAATAAAATAAATTATAATTATTTATTTAAAAATTATTTATAAAGATTAAATAATAAGAAAAAAAAATAAATTGAAACACTCTTAGATTATTTAGCAAGTAAATTTGTAGACTTAAAAATTATTTTTTTTTAATAAAACATAAAATTTTAATTTAAGTAATATAATTATTATAAAAGATATAGTTTAATATATATATATTTAATCAACTTTAATTAAATTATAATTAAAAGTTAATAATATAACATTAGTTATAAATAAATTTAAATTTATTATTATTAATTAAAAATAAAAATTATTATAATATAATATATATTTATAAAATTAATTTAAAAAAATTTTTTTTATAATAATAAATTATAAAAGAAATTTATAATATAAAAATAAACAAGTTTGCTTACAAATTCCTATATTTTAAAAAATAAATTTTATTATAAAATAAATAAATTGAATTTATTCTTAATTTTTAATTATATTATTTATTATTATAATAATTTTAATTATAAAATTATTGTATTTTTATTCAAAATTTTTAATAATTAATTTAATTAATTAGAATTTTATATAATCATACATCTATAATTAAGCAATCAAACATACACTTTAGTATGCTAATTTTAAATATAACTAACTATAGAGAGATTTCTTTATATATAGTCAATTTTTATATAAATTATATAAATTATGATTATATGAAAGTTTTGAATTATTATTACAAAAAAAATTATTAAACAATAAAGATAATAAAGGTTTTTATTCAAATTATTAATTTAAAATGTAAATTTTTTTATATTATTAATACATAAATTTATATTCTTTATATATTAATTGCTATAAAAAAATTTATTATATTTATTTTCAAAAAGTTTTTGCTGCATATTTTTAAAATTTTTATTTATTTATTCACTTCCCTATATTTTAAATATTGCAATTAAAAATAAGTATTATAATTAAAATATAATTAAATTGCAATTTATAATATAAATAAATTTACTTATAACATAATTAAATTATAATTCAATTAAATTTAAAAGTAATTATGAAGACCATTTTTAAATGTAACTATATTTTAAAGTTATTAAGGCTTCTACATTAATATAATCAACTCTTGTTATAATGAACTTTATGTTCTAGATCTCAATTTTGCTATAAGGTTATAGTGGAAATTTTAAGAGATTTAATTAGTCAATTCACTATAACAAGAGTATTTTTATTATATTAATTCAAAAGATTTATTATATTAAGAATTTGCTATATTAAGTGTTAACTGTATTATTAAATAATTTTTATCAGATTTATTATTATTAATCTAACTTTTTCATAAAATTATCATGTTTTTAAAAATAAGTATTACTTTTTGCTATAAAGTACTTACTGTATTTTTAAGTACAGTATATTATAAAATTAAAAAATTGGATTTTAAAAAATGTAATCTTTTGTAAAATAATTTGTAAATTATTATAAATATAATGTAATATTTAAATGATTAATCTGTAAAACATTTTATTTTTTATTTAGTTCAATTAATAAAATACATAATGTTATAAAATATTAAATATAAATAAATTAATAAATATAAAATTTTCTTAAATTATAAAATTTTAAAATATTTTAATTCTTATATTTTATTTAATAAAAAGAAAATTGTTAATTATACAAAAGATTATGAAAAAATTAATATAGCAATTTATTTTAAACTTGATTAAAGTATACTTAAATACTAAATTAAAATAAGTATAAAATGAAAAAGTAAAAAAAAAATAGTAAAAAATTAGTTCTAAATAAAAGACATTTTGTCTAAAATTAATTAAATAAAGAAAGTAAAAGTTAGTAATGTAACAGGACTATTATAACTTAATTAATCTATATAATATATTGTAAATAGTTATATAAGTGACATAATTAAAATGATCAACTTAATAGATATATTTAATTTATGAAAGTGTAAATCAAAATGTCAAACATGTAAAACATATTTAATATATCCAATATGTTTGACATATCTAATATATTTGATATATCAGATATACCTAATATATATGATATATTAACTTTACATTAAAAATATATTAAGGAAACTAAATTCTTAATAAGAAAGTAACTATTAGTTACTAGATGTAACTTGATCAGTTCACTGATAGAACATACGTAACTTTAGTTAACTATATATTTAATCTTTTTTTCTAATTTCTTATATTATTTTATTGTAAATTTTATTAATAAGCTATTTAATATAACTTATAACTTTTATGTAAACCTTTTGAGTAATCTAATTAATTGAGGTATAAATATATTTTCTAATATATAAAAGAATCTAATCAACTGAAATGTAAATATAATTTCTAATATATAAAAAAACTTAACCAACTGAAATATAAATGTATTTTTATAATATATAAAAAAATTTAATCAACTAAAAACTTAATCAATAAGATATAAATATACTTTATAATATATAAAAGAACTATTAAGTTACTGAGATTTGTTACGTAAATTTTAAAAGAATTACCATTTAAACACCTTGTCTAATAGTCACAATTTAACAAAATTGCATATTAACAGTAATCATTTATATTATTTTATAGATTAAAATATTAAAGAATTTAAAATAATTGGATATTATAATTCTTTATAATAATATAACAAATAATTTTAAATTATCACTTTATTAATTATATATATTCATAAAAAGATAAAAAGCTACTTTATAAAAATGTAAAAAAATTACATAAAAACTTCATAATAAATTAAGGAATAATTAAAAAATTTTATCAATTTATTATTTATTTTTGTTGAAAAATAAAAACAAAATTCGCTCATAGTAGTTGGTAATTTATATTACTATCTGTCTAACTCTAAAAATTCCTATAAATATGCTATATTTTTAATATAAATGAAACTTTAATATAGTTTTATATAACTAATAATTTTAGTATTAAGCAAGTAGATAACAAAACTTTTTATATTTAAAAGACTAATAATAAAAAAAATTATTTTACTATTATTATAATTTATATTACTAATAGAATTATTAATTAAATTAAATTATTCTAATACTTTTATTTATTTTTATAGATAGAACTAAACTATTATTTATATGTATTTTTTTTTAAAAAAAATAAGATACAATAAACAAATTTTATATAGTATAGTATTTTAATTTTAATACTAAATTAAATGATAAAATAAATCAATTACTTTAATAATAATTAATTTAAAGCTTTAATAATACTTGTTTATGATTTATTTAAAGAAACATTTAGAAGAATCTATTAAAAATATTTAGAATAGTAATATCAGCTTAACAGTTATTTTAAGTAGTTTAATTAATATTAATCAATCACTTAATATTAGTATTAATAAGTTATTTAAAGATAATTAAAATTGCTTATCTAAACTTATTTTAGATTTAGCAAAACATTTAAATTTTAGTTTTGCTAATTTTTTATTAAAGTTTTAATATAGTTTTACTTTTTTAGAATTTCACAGATTTTTTAATAAGATTTTAATATAATTTCAATAAATTTTATTTTTTTCTATTTAAATTATTTGCAAAAACTTCTAAGTTTTATTTAATCATTTTAAAGATAATATTTACAAAAATAGCATTTATAAATAGTAGATGAAAATATTAAAAAATAGTTGTTAAAAATCTTAATGTGCTAAGTATAGTAATATTTATAATTATATAAATATTCTTAAAATAACATATCTGATGAAACTATTATTAATTCTTTTATAAGTTATAATATAATAGAATTATTAAGTAATTTAGATAATAATAATAAAGAATTAGAAATTTTAGATATTAATAATGATATTTATGATGAAAATTATAATAATAATAGTTACTGTATACTCTCAAAAATAAGCATCCCTCAAAAATAAGTACTCCCATATTTATATATCCTTTAAAATTAAGCATTCTTCAAATATTATATTAAATTTTATTATTATATTTATAAATAAAAAGAAAAAAATAAGCTATATTACTTACTCAATATCGCTAATATTTTCTTTATCAGAATTACCATTACTAATACTTAAATCATCTAATGAATTAGATATATAACAAGATTTAAAAGAATTTATAATTATTTCGTCAGAAATTTGCTCTTATAATCATTTACCTATTCGCATATATCCCTAAGCTTAGCATATTAAAGATTATTTTTAGCAATATAATCAGTATCACTATTAGCTATTCACAAATACTATTCTTTTCTAAGATTATCTTTAAAAGGTTTATTAATAGCTACATTAAGAGGTTAACATATATTAGACCACTAAGTCATAACTATTTTCTTTAAACTTATCCTTAATAGAATCTTTAAAAGAATTATATACTATTATAATCAATATATTATAGCATAATTCAGAATTCATCTAGCTGTTATCTTAGAATTAGATAAATATACTAGAAGAAATGCATTCTACTTTTAATAATCTTTTTCTTTTAAATATATAAATCAGTGGTATTTTGTATCATCTATTATATGAAAAAGTAATTTTATTTTAAAAAAAATTTTTAAATTAAAAATTTTTTTTTAGATTTACAGACTCCTTACCTACAATATATATCAAAATAAAAGTAAAACAGGTTTTCTCATTATCTGTCATATGATTATAAATTGTTTTCTCACTTTTTTGATTAATGCTAAAGTTTTTAACCATATCAAACCAAACTGAAATCTCATTTATATTTAAAAATATTATGTAGTTCAAAGGATTTTTTAAGTCTAAAATGGATAATAAATTGATAAAACTTTTCTAAAATTTTTTTAGTTTGTACAAGGAGTTTTTGTAAAACTTTTATATGTCTTTATTATGTTAATTTATATCTTTTTATAAATAAAGATATCCAAGTATCAAATGTTTTAAAAATTTCAGTTGTCATTGCTATTATTAGTATTGGTATTATTGAAATGCTATTACTAGTATTGCTGATGTTATATTATATATTTTTAAAAATTCTAACATTTTAATTTTTGCAATTATATAAGTTACTATTAAACCTTATTTTCTCTATTCTATAATCCAATTATACAGTCTTTTTTCAGACTCAAAATATAAAGATTTTCAATTTGAACTAATTTTTTTACTATTTTAGTCTACTTCATCCCATTTTGAACTTGCTTTTATCCATTTTCTAATTATACTAGCATTAAGTTCAAAATGACTTGTTGCTTTATTTCTTCTTACTTGTTTTACATAAATAATAATCACTTTTTTTTGTTTAATAGAATATGAACTATATTTATATTTAACTATTATTATTTATAAAAAAAGTTATAGGTTTATATGCAATAAGTGCAGAATACACATTATACTTAAACACACAATACATGTAGTTTATTATTAAGAATCATCATTCAGTCTCACAAGATCATTATACAAATTAGATAATTTAAAAAATTTTAAGAAAAATCTCTTGAAAATAAGCACTTTTATAATAAAATAGGATGCTTATTTTCAAGAGTATACAATATAATAAATAATTATAGTAATAAAATTTAATATTAGAAATTTAATAATAAATTTATAGTATAATTGTTCTATTATAAAAATTTAACATTTATATTTTATTTTAATAAAATTATTAAATAAATATAATATTTAAATATATTATATTAAAAATTTTTTTACAGTTTTTTAGAGAAATACTTATTTTTAGAAATATATAGTAATTATATAATTATATTATTATCAATAATTATTTTGTTGAAATTATCAAATTAATACAGTTATCATTCTCTATAGTTATCTCCTATATAATCATATTATATAAATCTCTTATTATAAGCATATATTTCGTAAGAACTAATATCTATTAATGTTATATAAAAAAATCCCTTTATAATCATAGTGTTTTTATAATCATACCCTTTCAGAATTAACACTTAGTAACAACATATAAAAAATCCCCCTGTATAGTAAACTTTTTATTCTAATCATACTTTTTATTTTTAATCCTGAAGGATATAACTATAAAGAGAGACACTATAATCTCTAAATATTGATTCATTTTTTTAAAAATTTATTTAAAATGGTATTAGTAAATGTAAAAGAAATTTAAGCCCTCTTGATTTTTGGTTTTCTATTTCTAAAGCTTGTTTTAATAATATATCATTAATAGTTAGTAAAATTCTTATCTTTTATTTACAAGAACTCATGTAAAAATTTAAGAATACTTTAAATATTTATAACTTTCAAATCAGATGTAAATTAGAAAAAAAACTTGTAAAAATTTTAAAAAGAAAAAAATTGGAAAGGTAATATATCTTCTTATACTAATGATTACCATAAATTTGAGCTTGTAATAAATATATTTTCTAAACTAAAATTGCAAAAAATATTGAAGATATTTTAGATCTATCAAGAAAAACAAAATATTTGATAGAATTATAGACAATAAATGAATTGTAGAAAAAAGTAAGAGATCCTAAAGCTTGTTATAAAAGGCATAATAAAATTCTAAAAACTCATTTAAAAAGTCAACTTATAAACTTAATAAGAGAAAAGCATTTGTCTTAATTAATAATTGTGTAATATAAGTGATATATATAAATCATATTTTAATTATTTTGATTTGAACTTTTTTTTCAATTTATTATGTATGTTTTTGACTAAAGATACTTACCGAACCTTCTCAAAATAATTTTGTTATACCCTTTTCTATGTTTTTAATATAGTTTTAACAGTTTTGGCTTTCATTATATCAAATGGATTTCATCATATTCTTTATTATAATTTTAATATAGTTTCATCTAAGTTTCGACTATTATTAAGAGATTTTATCTCTCATCTATATTTTTGACTATTTTAATATAATGTCACCTAATTAGTATAGTTTTCTTGAATATTATTGATAATGTATCAAATAAACTAAATTTATATTTTTATTTTAAAAGAAAGCAAATAATTTAAGAAAAAATCTGGAAAAAAAATTTTGAATAATAATAGTAACTCGATAACAGACTTTTTTATGAAATCTTTTTTTTTTATAATTACAATTGGCAAAGCAGTAAAAGTTTACAGAGCTTAAAGCTTACATAACTACAGTAGGCTTCTTACGCATAGCCTGTTTTATGATATTGCATATTCATTGTAATCTACAAAAAATAGTATGTGAAACTTCTAGTAGTTCTAAGAACTTCAACAATTATGATAGGCTTCTTGTATATAGCTTATTTTATAATTTTGCGTGTTCATTGTTATCTGATTTGCTAGTTACCTTTTCTTATAATATTTATAATATTCATATACTTTGTAGAAATCACTGAGCTAGGTTTCAGAAAGTTGGCAAATTTTGGAATGATATTAAAAATGAATATTTATATGAAAAACTTAATTTAAAAGAAAAGGAATTACAGTTAGATAAGGTAAACATTTTATTCTTATAATAACTCAAGGATCTTTGAAAGCAACTTCAATGGTAATAGAAAATATTGATGTAAAGCTAGTATGATTTAATTTATATACAGTATATATATAGTCAACGAGTAGAATAATTAATTTAATAATTATGTTTTAGTTCCTGTAGCAAAATTTTAATCAAAAACATGATTTATCTGATATGTCTAACCTTATTGATAGAATCAAAAGTGAATATTTAAAAGATTAGTTCAGAATAAATACATGTTTAATCTACAAAAATGCTTCACATATTCCCTACTTTTTGAATATAACAGATTATATCTACTCTTATAAATTACAATGACGAAACTGAAAAGTAAGATAAATAATTCAAAATGGATCTTATAAGTACAGTCAACTCTTTCTACAACGAATTTTGATATAACGAATTTTACAATACAACGGATTTTCAGTGTCAGACAG
>CAJVPP010001492.1:0-19627 GCA_910592005.1 Funneliformis mosseae | reverse complement strand
AATATAGAAAAAAATGCATTTAATATAGATTAATTAGTGATAAGTATTTTTGAAATTCTAAAATTTTTTTTTTAAAACTTAAATATTATTAAATAAAGTATCAATACCTTATTATTTTTTCATTTAATAAGTTGCAATTATATTAATATTGCTATAGTTAAGGTAGTTATGATTATATTATTATAGTTTAGGTATAATTCAGTTGAACTTTAGTTTAGGTTGTGGTTTATATTGCTTGATATCGTTATGGTTAAAGTTATTACTACTATTATTGAGACAGTTGCAATTTATTGTAATTTATATCAGTATTGTAACTTATATAAATCAACATATATTGAAGATAAAAATGAAACTTGAAAACTGAAATGTAAGAATTTTTAGGTTTTTTTTTATGAAATGTAAGATATTTATTTGTATCAATTTATAAACTTTATCAATTAGTACTAACTAAACCTGATCAGATTATTTTATTAATTGATGTTTATTAATTAATACTAATTAAATCTGATCAGATTACTTTATCAATTAGTGTTTATCAATTAGTGCTAACTAAATCTGATCAGATTTTAATTATACAAAATCATATGATCATATTATCAAAAGTCACATACATGCATTTAAGAAGTATATTACTAATATAGATAGGATCAGAGATTTATTGCACAGTATAAATATAGAAGATGTACATTTAGCTTTAAGTTTCAGCTTGGAATTGGGAAAAGTATATATATAAAGAGATTATGCACTTATAGGTGATACACTTATAAAGAGTTAACTGTAATAATTTAATGATATTATATATTATATTAAGAAAAGTTTATTTCATATTTTTAGTTGAGATTTTTTTGTTTTTTATTTATTTATTTATTATTATTTGTAAAGAAAAAATATAATTAGGGAATTTACCAAAAATAAAAAGCAATTTTAAAATGATTTATAAAAAATTTCTTAATTTTGATTAGCTTTTTTTAATCTCTTTTGACTATCTTTTGACCAAGACTTTTTAATGTCAATCTTCATTAATAACATATAATTGAAGAGAATTGAAAACTTTAAAGTTTTATAATCAGCTAATACTTTTTTATAATCAACTTTTTTTATAAAGTAAATAAGAACTGAAAATACACAATTGTATTTAATTTTTGTTAAATTTACTTTTAAAAAAATTTTTATGTCAGAATTCAAGAAAGATTTTACAAACTAATAAACTAACTAAAACAAAATAAAGAGTTAAAGATTATTCATGTCTATTTGTTAACCTAATTAGTAAATACAGTTAGAGAATATACCAAATATGTAATATCAATCATTTCTTAATATAGTAATAATTCTGCCAATTAGAATTTTCTAGGTTTACTCCAAATTTAGATATCGAAAATTGATTGGTTATAAATTAAAAATTTGAATAGAATTTAGAACAGTATTTTATTTTAGAATAGTATTTTTATTTAGAACAGAATTTATTTTAAAACGGTATTTTAGAAAAGAATTTTATTTCATTTACTTTTTTAAAAAAAAAAAAAAAAAAATTTCAAACTTATTTACAATGCCTCATTGTTGTTAAATTCATATTTTATCTCTTATAATATGCATAATAATTTGCTTTGCTTTTTTAAATTTAACCCAGAATATTTTTTCTGAACATTTTTGCCAAGTTGTTCAAGAAGGATTTCTACCTTTGATAACATTTCAGACTTGGTCATATTTTCTTCACTTTCCTGAGCCTTTGCTCCTTGTTTCAAAATTAGTATCAGCCTGAATAAAGAAGAATTATTTTTATTAATAATGTTTTGGTAATATAATTTTTCTAAGCTTGCCTTACCAAAAATGTGAAATTTTTTAAATTTTCATTTAATTCATATTCTTCTAAACTCTGATTCACAAATTCAAGACTTCATAGATAAAGCTGAAATCTTTGGCATTTCACAGATGATTCTGGTTAAGTTCTTGGTCTAACAGTTTAATAATCATTATATCTGATTGTTTTAAGTAAGTTATTTCTAAGCTAAATTTCATTATAAGGTAAAGTTTATCAGTATTTTACTAATTAAATTAATTAAATTAAAAAATTACCTCAAGGAACTTTTACAATTACACACAACAATTTTCTAATGATGATATTGTAGGACAGGAGGTATTAAGATTTTTAAGGTTTTGTTTACCTCCTCTAATATTATATCTAACCCTTGATATTGTTCGTAAATGTCTTACCTAAATACGATGCAGTTTTTTTCTATAATGTTATGTACTTCTAGACAAAACTGCATTAATTGAATTTTATCAGAAACTTCTATTAAGCAGTAAATAGGATGACGTCTTGTAAACAAAATAGGGAAATATATTTTTTTGACAGCTCTCTTTAATAAAAAGTTACTGGTTTGTATAACTTTTGATTATTGCTTGAAGATAAACGAATATCTGTTATAATATTTAATAATAAAATAAAATTAACGTTAGTATTTATAAAAGTATAAAGTTTAATAGTAACCTGTCTGTTCATATTTTATCTGATAAAATGAATCTTGTTAGTTTTTGACCTATGCAAGATATCTTTTGACCGATATTTCAGAATTGCTTTTTACATATAGCCATATAAGTTCCATAGAAATTACCTGATAGTATATATTACAGATAGCATTCCAAGACTTATAATAGTCCGCACATTTTTTGAAATAGAAAAGCTGATTATCTGTTTGATAACCTTAACATACAGCAAATCATTTTATATTGATTTTTCTAATATAAAATTTAAGTTATCAAGTAAGTAAAAATCTAAAAATCAGAAAAACAAATAAAATTTTAATTAAACTTATCAGTTTAATTTC
Source organism: Funneliformis mosseae (assembly GCA_910592005.1). NCBI lineage: Eukaryota > Fungi > Glomeromycota > Glomeromycetes > Glomerales > Glomeraceae > Funneliformis > Funneliformis mosseae. The sequence goes on along the minus strand of CAJVPP010001492.1, from coordinate 16,802 downwards.
ACAAATGATCAAAGCATATTCATTTCTTCATGCTGTAGTCCTGGTATAAGTACTAGCCAAGGAAACTTATCTTTTAATTTTATAATATAATGGTATAGGATATCATCATAGATCACCACCATCCACTTATGAATTCTATCCCTAATACCTGTTATTTTTTCTATATGCAAAATAACTTTTTCAATATTTGAAATAGAGTTAGGGTTAATATCAATTAGATCAGAAATATAAATATCAGGGGTGTTAACTCTTTGATCAGCAGTTCATTGTTAAGTAATGCTAATCTTAGGGACATATGTAATGTTTAATTCATCGTTAAATCTATATGATTTGAAAATAAGGATATCATTAGTTTTGTTAGTTATTATTTTGGCTACTTTCTCTTTTTATATATCAGTCAATGTTGGCAATTGTGTTTTATATATTGGGCATTTTTTCTTTCGATTCTCAATATTTTATTGATAAAAATTAGGACATTCCTTCATATTAGTAATATTAGTTTCTATAGATATTATAAGAGAATCAATTGCATTAGTAGAGGATAATTTTTCTTTAGATAATAAATTAAGAATATTGGCAAGATAATTATATAATTTTTTATTGATAGCTTCTTGCATTTGAGAGTTAATATCAAAAAGTTCTTTAAGCTATAACTTATTAAGGAAGTGATATGCTTAAAGTGAATCAGTATATTGAATTTTGTTTTGTGATGACATATTAAAGGTGACGAAACTGGTAATGATATGATAAATCACTGTATTATAGTCTTAGTCAAGATAATTTTTTTGCCCTCTTTGTTCATTATCAAATGCAAGAAATAAAAATCCTTTGGATAATAGTTCTTTTTGCTTTGATAATTCTTTCAGCTATTTTTGAAATTGAAAGTAACTTCCTGGAGCTTGTAATATGATTGTCAATATTGATAATCATCTTTGATTGTATGATTAAATACTTAATAGCTGAAAGGGCAAATTGGATTTCTGAAATATATTTTCTATGTCATACACTATATATTGAATCAATTATAATAGCAGTTTTAAAAAGTTTTTCTTGACTTAAAGTATTAGTACTTTGAATATTTTGAACCAAAGTTTTAATAAATGCTACAACAACTTTATTATACCTATTGAGCCATTCACAAGAATTATATATCACAAGATTCTCTATAGAAAATTTATTGCTATCTTGAATTAGTGATTCTAAATCATTAAATAATGATACATGTTCTGTGTTTGCTATCTCAATAATCACGTTAACACGTTTTTGCTGATCAACAAATCTTAAATTCTATTGTCTAATAAGAATTTCATTATTTTTACATTGTTCATCATATAAGTTTTGTATTTTACTCATATTATCATAGGCCCGCTGTAATTATTTCTTCAACTCTGCTATTTCATTTTTTTGGTCTTCTATATAATTTTGCATTCATATAACTTGATTATTAAGATCTACTATTGACTGTGATTTCTACTGATTTTCTAATTGTATAGATTTTAAGAGTCTTTTGGCTTCATCAAAATCAGCAATTGAATTAATATCATTATCCTCAAGTTAGAGCCTTTTATTTTCTTGAACGGAACCTACAAGATGCTGATAAAACTGATTAGTAGTAATGGTTTGATTATAGTGCCTTTTACAAATTAAATAGACATTCAAAGAAAAATGATAGTTAGCAAGTTCAGGAAGGTAAGTATGATATTGTAAAAACTTTTTAGCTGTATTTTTATTATTAACATATTTTCATTTTTGTGATACTTTAGTTCACAAAGTTTTAATCCAATTTCATATTTTTCAGTTAGATCTGCAAAAATGCATTAAAGATTTCTTGCTTTGGATTTTAGATAAGTAAACACTACAAAAAAAATTATTTAAATTAGTTGAATAAAATTTTGTTCTTTCATTTATGTTATTTAATAATATATAAAGCAAATACTCAGTTTAAGCTCTCATTTACTTTAATAAAATAGACTTAACTATGTAGGATTATTTGTGATTATGAAAACTAGACGTCTTGTTCTATCTGTTTGAAAAGTTTTTATATCAAACAAATATTGTAAAAATTTTTTTCAAAATACAAGTATAAAATGAATAAATAAGCCAATCAAATTTCAAGAATCTGCAATAGAATATTCTAGAATCCGTTTCCTTTTTTGGTATATCCCCTGACTGTATTAATACAGCTTTTGAGAAAAATGAGAAATTATATAAAAGAGTCATGACTGTTAATCTAATATATAGATCTAGACATAAAAAATATGTATCAAAAATGAATCTTATAGTATTAGCCATTAAATAATCTATAGTATAATCAAAAATAATTATTAATATTGACAATTATATTATAAATTCAGAAAGCTATTTTTATTTTCAGAATTGATTAGATGATTTATCTAAAAAGAAAGAATTTTTACCAAAAAAGCTTTTATTTTTGGCATTTAATAATTAATAAAGAGAGTAAAAAACTATCTCAATCAAGAATTTAACACTATGATATTTCATATTATCACTAGTTTGTTACTTTTAATATAGACTCACAAAATTATATTTAATATACTAATATATCTTAGGTTTTCAGTTCTATTAGTAAGCTACAATATGAAAATCTTTTTGATCTTATTTCTGAAATAAAATAAGCTTTAAATAATGAAATATATGTTTTTCTTTTCAAAATTCTTATTTTGTTATATAAAGAAAAATTATTCATAATAACAAAATTAATTCTCTCATAGTTAATATAGAATCAAACAATCATAGCAACATAAAAATCTTATCTGTGAAAAATAAAATATTAATAATCAAAAGTAAGTTTGTCTAAAGTATCGATCTTATCTACCTATATTAGCAAAATTATTAAAATAATATGTTAAATTAGAGAAAAATATAATAGATTAATCAATAGTCTTTAAAACTTATAATATTGAAAAGGAAGCACTAAAGATGGTGTTGCAACATTGTGATGCTTATTTGTCACCTGTTGCAACTTAAATTTTAATAATGTTGCAATTCGTTGCAACATTGTGATGCCTATTTGTCACCTGTTGCAACTAATTGAGGTGCCATCCTTAGGAAGCACTATTATCTATTATACTAAAAATCAGTGTTATTCAAAAAAACTTCTGCTTATGAGAGGATTAATTTTCTGAAAATCTATATTCTTGATTCTTTTAACAATAATTCACATATAATTGCGAATGTTAAAAAAATTTTCCTTCATATTGAAAAATATCAAAAATTAAGAATAGAAAATATAAATAGATATGTGTAATGTGTGATAGTATTCTATATTATTATATAATCAAGGTAAAGGAGAAATATCTATGGCTGATTTTTAACCTTAAACAATTATATGAAGAAATGAATATGTTTTAGACATATATAAAATTAAATTGGTAAACTTATATTTTATATATTTAAAGTCTTTATTATTTTATCTGTATAATTTTTTATTATTCAAAATAGGGATATTAATCTCAAACAATTCATAATATGTCAGAAATATAAAACTAAAAATCAACTTTCTTATTTTAAAAAATGTTATGATCATCATAAATCATAAGATTCAGTTTGCAACATTTATTGCCAAGTTATGGTTATAGAACTAATATAATCATATGTTAAAGATCATTCTGATCTATTAATAAAAGAATACTTAATATGAACAAAAAAACAAAAGGATTCATTTACAAGATAAAATTTGAATAGATAATATTTCATTTTTTTTATTTTATTTTGCATTTAAATCAATTATATGATACAATTCTAACTAATTTTTTTTAATAGACATTTATATATTTATAGGTAATTGTTAATTATAAAAAAGCTAACAGAAAAATAATCTATTATTAAAGAAGGTTATAAGAAGAGTCTTTTCACTAGTATAGTCAGCATAATATTATCTAATATATCAATATAAATCTGATACATAACATATATAAATGAAGTATTTCTAGTTTAAATAAATTAATAACATTTTTTTTTCACTGACATTAATATGTGATTACTATATTGCCAGTTTAAAGTTTACGAAGTGAGAAAAATTCTAATTTTAATTAATCAATTTTTGTTTTGAAACAAATCTAGAGTATTCTGATCGGCAATTTTATTACTACATTAGGAAACGATCATCATAATATATTTGGTAAATTCCCTGACTGAAGTAGCAATTTGTTTTTATTTGATTTCTTTTTATTTTTATTATTAGTTTGATAAATACTATAATTACTGCGTGATGTACTTAAAATTTTAAAATAATATAACAATTTGTGCGATTGGGAATGTAACAAACAATGTACAGATTTCATTTAAAATAGTTTTATTGCGAGAATTTTAAATTTATAAGCCAATTCCGACGATGATAAATTAAAAAATACAAATGATAACGATATATTTATAACATTATAAAATCTTTTTTCTTATTTTTTACATTCCTTGAACCACCCCGGGCCATTCACGTCGAATTCTCTCAAATAATTGTGGTTTAGTACGTCTTAATGCATCAGGATCTTCAGCCAAGGCAACAAATGTAGTTGTAACACCAGAATCAATAGCATCAGTTACAACGATCTGTAAAATTAAAGAATTCCAAGTTAATAATCTAAAATTAAAAAATTAATCTTTTTTTTAAAAAAAAATTAAAAGGCTATTTAATATTTACCGTCATCATCAAACCAAGGACAAAGCAAATTATAACAAGTATCAAAACCAAAGTTCCATTATCTTTAATTTCTTTAAGGAATAAACTAATATAACCGTAACCAAATAATGCACAAAGAACGCCAATAAATATAGCTCCCATTGTGAGTACATTTCCAATGAGGTTATCATTAATAATGGCTTCAACACCACGATTCTTTATCAATTTCCAAGTGTCTTTTGCAGCACGACAGTATGATTTACCGTATATCGCGACTATGTTATTAATAATTCGTTCATATCGTTAGAAATGTAAGAAATGCAAATAAATAAAAAAAAATAAATAAATAAAATCATACATATATATATATATGTATATTACCTTCAACGTAAGCATAATGATTGAAATATTCTACAAGAGATTCAATCCAAGCTAATAAACAGGCGAAACAAGCAGCAACAAATCCACATGCATCATCATTACTGTTTGCAATGTTGCGAAGGATAGCTTTTATAGTATTAAGGATCGCAATAATCAAACTACCAAAACAGATACTACCGAATGAAGTAGTACAAGCACGTTTGAGTGAGCTTAAGGTTGGAGTGCTGCCTACACCTTGATCGGTGCCATCGAGGAAATAATAAGTTGCAAATACTCCAGAATCGGTAACATGAACAACAGTTTTTATAACCTGACTGGTCCAATAGAAATTAAATACTAAAAATAACAATACAATATATAAATACGGATCTTTACAACTAAATGCACGTATTCCTCTTTTGTCAGGTGTTGTTTCTTCACATCCGCTCGATTCGTAAAATTTATCGAATCTAAGAAAATACAATGTCAACAAACTATTAAAATGTAATGATAATTTTTTTAAAAAAAAAAAAACTTACGATCCAATTGTAGTCAATGCCCACCAAATCGACCATCCTACTTGAATTATTAAACCTGCAAATCCCATTATTATCGTACCATAATATTTTTTTGTGAGCGAAGTTATGGTTTCTAACAAAATAGCTGCAAAAGGAATTCTATCTCGCCATGTAAAAGCACAAATCAAATAAATTACTCCAAAAAGTGCAAACATAACCGCCTAGATAATAATAAATGTTCTTTATACAAAAGGTTAATCCTAAAAAAAAAATGTAAAATTAAAAATATTTTTCTTACCAATATGATTTGCCCAACATAACCATAAATAGCGGCAGCAATAAAATAAGTTGCAATTGAGAGATATAAAGTGATTTTTATAAGAGGTTTTGGAAATTTTTGCATTAAAAACATGTATAGTAAACTTAAGAAAAATCCGAAAATTCCAGCAACCACAAGCAATACTATGCTATTAGTATCCAATTTAATACCCTTAATAATATCATCATTATCATTAGCGGGATTTTGGTTTGACAATTTATTTTTGTTTAAAATCGTCTTTATTCCAGTATAGCTTAATACAAGAAACCCAACAAATTGAATGAGAAACAAGATGGCCGCCCATAAATCTGATAAATGAAGATATTTACTTTAGTGATAAATGCAATCCAAACAAATTTCCAGTGTAAAATTGGATAACATACCTTGAAACCTTGGTTTTTTATTCCAGTTTTTTCCTACTTCGCTGTGTACTTGACCTTGACCTTGACCTTGATTGTTTTCATAGGTTGGAGGATCATATTCACTACTATAAACAGGAGAGTATGTAGACGAAGCAGGTGGAGGAGGGTAATATTGCTGTTGATACTGTTGTGGATACGGTTGTTGTGGATACGGTTGTTGTTGTGGATACGGTTGTTGTTGTGGATACGGTTGTTGTTGTGGATACGGTTGTTGTTGTGGATAAGGTTGTTGAGGTGGAGGATATTTATGACTCATTACTACTATATTACCTATAACACAACGAACAAAGAAGATGAATACGGTTGTTTCCTTTTTGACCGATACTAAAACAAAGTGGCGTATAGGTAAGTAAAAAAAGACAAGTTTTTTTTCAAGTTTTAATTAAGGCTTATTGAATTCAAGTTTTGAATTTTAATTTGAGAGTAGAAAATCCATTTAAAGATAGTGAAAAAATAATAATATATTTTTAGTTCTGTAGTACAACGTCCATAACCCAGGAAATGTTATCCTCTATTCCCATTTTTGGTAAACAAGAATTTTTTTCTAGGCTAAATAATTGGGTTGATTGTCTAGGAAATCAGATTCCGGGAGTTTTTAACAAAATTGAGATTTTTATTGCATTTTAGTTTTTTTAGATTAAGTTCTTAATTTTCAATTTTTAGTAATTCGAAAAACTAAAAATATGTGTTATTAGAATTGTTTCCATTCATGACTTGCACCTTTTTTTATCCTGAAAGATGATAAAGGAATTGAATGAGAATTGATCTGTTTGCTTAATATTATTTAATTATTTAATTCAACTGGAAAGTCCTTACCGATAGATCCTTAAATTAATTAGAAACGCATGAAGATTCCCAAATTTTAATACTGAAATGAAACAGTGTGATATTTATTAACCTTTTTTTGCCTATTTTTCCCCCAACATTCTTATTGAAAATGATGTTATCCCCCTTAACTCGTTAGACATTGATCTTCAAATCTCTTACTAACTATAACGAGGTTGATCATTGTAAAGTTGAAATTCCATGAAAGAAGATCTCAATGTTGGACAAGAATTCATCTTGGAATGTTGTTGGTTCCTTTACCAATTTTCCAAATGAACCACTTCCACATAATCTTGCAACTATTGGTAAATGTCTCCCTGTTTTTATCTCTCGAACTAAATTTGCAGTTATCTCATCGACTTTGATCTGATGTCATTTCTCATGTTAACAACAGGTATTTTCCAGAACATTTTTAACGCATTAGACTAATATATTTGTAATTCGTATTACCTTGTTCCGTTAATTTATTCTTTAACAAAAATAAAATTTTTTAATCTTTAATTTCTTTTAAACCAATTTCATAAAAAATTACGGTAAGCGGTTTCATAGTTTTGAATCCAATAATTAGTTATAGTATCATTTATCAATAGCTGATCGTCTTTGTGGTAGAAAGAACAAAGATTGCAATGTTCCTCTCGTCAAACAGTCAGTTTAAAGTTACTTGCATATGCTGTGATCGTAATGCATCATCAAATGATTAAGGAATCTCTGAAGCAAAATTTAATATTTTTGTAGTCTTAACTATAATAGTCTTATGTACTTCTTTATCCAATTTACTAATCTTTCTACAAAAAACGTAAAACTTTTGATATTAAAACTAGATTTTTCTATTTTAAATTGTCTAATTTTGAATCTATTAATTTAGCCATAAATTTATCATATAGGACCTTTGCAAAAGAAAAGGGGGAAATGGCTGGAAAAAATAAAAATTGAGTTAATGCTAAATCTGAACATATTTTGACCTAAAAATCATATTTGGCATATAAAAGTAAAATTGATTTTTTCCGGCTGTTTCCCCCTTTTCTATGCAAAGATCCCATATAATTTGATTTCTTTCAAATCAGTTTTTATTGAGTTTTAGTTTAGCATTATAAGTTATAATATTAATTCTCTAAAATAAAAACTTTACCAATAATATAGAATGAATTTTAATAATAAATTGAATCTACTATAATATTTATTATAACTAAAAATTAAATAACTTATTAATAAATTCATTCAGTTAGAATAAAGCATCATAAATTTGTTATTTATCATAAATTAGAATTTATTAGTCCAGAGCATAAGCAAAGAATTATATATGTCTATGTTTAGTATCTATTTGTCCATCTACTCAAAGTCAATATGTATTGGTTTCTTTTTTTATACTTATACTTCAAACTTAATAATAGTTTCAAAACTGTTTTCTAATTCTAAAAATTTAATTAAATAAACTAGAGAACATTGAATGTTGTTAAGTCTAAAATAATCTTAACTAAAAAAGTTTATATTAGTATTTGCCTTTATTTAAACTTTTATGTAATTGTAAAGACCAATTAGTATTGACTTAATATTGAACAGACAAATATCAAAACATTAAATTAGCTAAAATATATATAATTTTTCATTCTGTTTCAGACTAATAAAATTTTAAATAAGTTATTATGAAGTATTTTTTATTAAGTAATATTAAAAAAATTTTAAAGTAATTATATTATCCAAATATTAATAAATATTATTAATTTCTAACAAGTGAATTTTAATATCAAAAATATAATAAAAAATTTATTTTAAATATTTAAAGCTTTAAAAATAAATTTTATTTAAACAAATATTAAATATTAAATTTGAATTTAATTTTAAATTAAATATTTAAATTTTAAATAATTTTAATTGATATATTTTAATTGAAATATAAAATTATTGATAAATAAATTATGAATTTTTTTTTTAATTAATTTTAGAATTTTAAAAATATAATCAAAAAAAAAATAAATACTTAAGTATATATATTATTTGTTTAAAAAAAAAATATTAAAATTAAAAAATTAATAATGAATTTAAAAAATTATAATTTTATATTTCAGTTTTATTATAATTTATAATTTTTTTCTAAAAAATTATATAAATAAAAAAGAATTAATATCATATAAAAAATAAAAATAATTTATATAGGATAGAATTTTTATTTAAAAATTATATTTTTATATTTAATATATAAGATATTTAAGAAAAAGTATAGATATTCACTTATATTAAAAAAATATTTAATAAAAAATAAAGTTTAAAATATAATTTATCTTATTAAAATAAAGAAAAAATAGCTTAAAAAAATGATAAGTTTAATAAATTAATTGAAAAAAATAAAAAATTTTAAATAGTTATATTTAAAACATTTATTTATATACTTTAATTATAAATTTAAATTAATATAATTTGCTTTAAATATTTTGTATAGAGATAAAATATAGGTTGATTTCTAGGAAAATCAGGTTCTGGGAATTTTTTAACAAAATTTAGATTTTTATTGTATTTTAGTTTTTGATGTTATTAGATTAAAATGTATTAAGCTCTTAATTTAAGTAAAAAATTTCTCAGAATCTGATTTTCCTAGAAACCCTTCTATATAATAAATTTATAATTTTTTATCTCTTAAACAGTAAAAAATTGCAAGTAAATTTGCTTACAATTTACAATAATTTTAACATTGATCTATTTTGTAAAAAGTAAAGCTAATCTTGAATTTTTTTTTGCTGATTGACTATAGATATAAATACATAATGATAATCATTATTTGTTAATTATATATTAGAAATCAAATATTATTTATTAACTAAAAAACTTGCATTATTAAAAAATATTATGAGTTTAAAAAAAATTGTCTTAAATTTTAATGATCTCACTGAGATCAAGTTATAGCTATCCTAAATTTTAGTAAAACTCACAAATTTTGTTACAAGAAATAAATTTTATTATTTTAATTTTTTAGATTTAAAAATTAGATTTTAACTTTATATAGAATCCTAAAAGTCAATTATTTATACAAAATCTATCATAAAAATGTAAAATAAGTTATAATAAAAAATATCTTATTTTAAATTACTGAAGTGTTTTAAATTCCATTATTTATCATTTTACTTAAGTATAATAATCTTTAAAATAATTGCTTTTATTCTTATTACAATACTACATTACATTTTATACAATATAATTATGATTAAGAAGAATCTCTTGCTACTTTTTTTTTGATCTTTTTTTTATCAAATATATACATTATATATAACTATTTTTTATTTTCCTCTATTTAAATATTAAATAAATAACTATCTAATAATAATCTTTATGATAGAAGTTCAAATTTTGATATAATATATTATTATTTTTTTATGATATCAACTTAAATAAACTTAAATTTATTTGTTAATTCATTAATTGAACTCTAACTTAATGTATTTGGATTTGTTTTTTTACCATTCCTACTTTAATTAAATTCTATATTAGTTGTATTCTAAAATCTTTGTGATTAATATTTTTATCAATTTTTTTAATACTAAATATAAGTTAATAATTATAGTATCTAATAGCCAAAAAACAATAGCATTTAAATTCTTTATACTGATAATTGTGTACCATAATATTCTTATAACTAATCTGTAATATTCACACTATATATAAAATAGTTATAATTATCTATTACAATAGAAATAGGTAAAGATTTTTTATTTAAATTTTTAAAAATTACATGAACTTAGTAGTATTAATAATATTTTTCATGATTAATATCATATTTTTTCAATTTGATTTTCATTTTCATCAATTTGGTAAATTATTAAAAGCATTATTACTATATATATCTTTTTATAAAAAACCAGTACATCATTAACAACTATATCAAAAAGTATATTCCAGTCCAATTTTTTATTTATTTTAAGAATTTTAGGAAAATTTACACTATTTTTACGAACTGTTTTATATGTCTTAACTCTTTTTTTACATAAATATTTAAAAAATAATTAGTAAAATAATTATCTATATAAATATTAAATGATTTATTTCTTATTGGTAATTAAGATATAAGATGATACACCTCTTATTCTACTTTACTTAAATTTATTATTTGCTAAACCTTAAATTAATTTTGAATTTTTGATATAAAAGAATATATATAATTAGCATTATAAATTAAAGAATTTATAACCTTTTAGAGTAGATTTATTCTTAATTCTTACGGTATGTGTAACTCTTTCTAAAAATCTAGCTATCATTTAATAAATAAATATATTTGATAATGAAATACAAATTGATTAGAAATACTTTAAATATGTATTACTAAAAGATTCAATTTAGAATACCAATATTTTGAAGGAACTATATAATCTGAAATATATATATAATACTTAATCTAAAATTTTAATTTTTAAATTAATTTAAATAAATTATTAAAATATTAAATATAAATCAAATTATTAATACCTGTTTAAAATGGAGTAGTGTTATAAATGTTGCAACTTTATATTCAAAAAATCTACTATTTTTTATTTCAATAGTTATAAATACTAGATAATTTAAAAATACTAGTATATATTACTATTGTTAATTAAATTTAAAATTTCTTTATTATTAATTCTTTTCATTTATGTTCTTTTTCTGCTTGTTTTATATATGCATATATATTTGTATTTTTAATAATTATTATTATTTGTTTAAGAGAAAAAAAAGACAAAAAATTGAATAAGATAATAGTAAAAATTAATATTTTCTAGATAAAATTATCATAAAATCATGTAAAAGTTTAAAATGTTAAAAAGTATTAAAAATAGATGTAATAAAAATTTTACAGTTTATCATTACTATAACCTTTTTTCCTAGTATCTTTAGATCTGCTCTACCCTTACTTTATCTTTACTTCTATTATTAATATTTTTATTATAAATTTAATAATATTATTATTACTTTGTTTACCATTATCAATATCATTTAATAATAGGTTATTTTGTGAAAATTCAATAATATTACATTTAAATATGAAGTTTCTGAAGTTTTTAAAATTTTTATAGTTTAGAAAAATTTGAATAAAATTGTGTGAAAAAACTAAAAAAAAATAATATATTTGTTTAAGTTTTTAAATTTTGAAAACTCTGATTAGTCATTTTGTAAATAAATTTTTGATCTTAGTTTAAATAATTGACCAAGTTTGTAATCTTACATTTGATAATAAAAGTATTAATCAAAATAACTGTAAAATTATATAATGATCAGGGTAATTTTGAATAATATTTAGATTAAAAATTAACTAATTTTAGAAATTACAGATAAATTTATTTGCAAAACTGTTAAAAGATAAATTGACTAAAAAAATAAATTTTGCAGATTAATATTATATTAATATTATTATTTTTAAAGAAATATATTATTGATATATTTAATAAAACAAATTTTAATAATATATTTAAAAATCTAATTTTAATAGTTTTTTTTTTTACTAAATTACTAATAAATTATTATAAATTTATTTAATAAATTAAATAATTTATATTATTTATAAATTTAAGATATAAATTTATAATTAAAAATAATATTTACTTAAAAATATTTAAAATTTTAACCTTAATTTTATAATTCTATAAAATGAACTATAAAATTAAAAATTATTATATTTATAATTATATAAAGATAAAATATTAAAATTTTTATTATTTTTATTTTAAAAATTAAAAAATTAAATTCTTTTATAAGATAAAACAAACTTTTTATAAAAATAATACAAATATTATATTAATAAATTATATTACAAATCATATAGATACTTTATCTCTTAAACTGTAAAGCAGGCAAATTTGTTTGCAAAAATAATAAAAGTATTAATTTTTAATAAAAAATAAAATATTAATACTAATAATATAATTATTACATAAAAAATATAGTTTAATATATATTTTATTAACTTTTTATTGTCATTTTCAAAATAGTGTAATACAATATCAATCATCAAATAAAAAATTCCTGATTTTTTACAAATATTTTAAACTTGCTATATGAACAGCTGAGAGGGCGTGCAGACCGATTTATTTTTATTTAAAAGCTTAAGAATGATAGTTATCAAAATACGTAATCCAGCCTCTCTTATTTATCAAAATTACTAATTGGTTAGAGGGGTGTATAGACTGATTTATTTTTACCTGGGAGCCTAATAATAATAGTTATTAAAATTTATAATTCCAACCCTTTCTGCTACTAAAATAAATACTTATTAATTTCACCGTTCTAGGATTCTCAAAATATAGTTCTAGTATATCAATAAAATTAGTATTCTTAGAACATATTCTAGCTCTTTTTACTCAATGAAATTACTAATTTGTTTTCTTGCCTTCGCACGCCTTTCTGATTATAATCTTGACATAATAAAAATTTACATCTAATGAGAAGCATTTATAGATCACATTATTTTTGTCTGAGAACTTTAAGAATTATAGTTGACAAATATTATTTTCTAGCCCCTCTTACTTATCAAAATTACTAATTTGTTTTCTTGCCTTTGCGCACCTTTCTGATTATAATTCTGACATAATAAAAATTTACACCTAGTAGGAAAGCATGCAGACTGATTTTTTTTACCTGAATGCTTAAGAATAATAATTATCAAAATGCGTCTCAATCTTATTTTCAAAGCATTCTAATTAGACTTTTTTGAAAAATAACACCTAGCAAAATAAAAAATTTTCACCTGGACGAACCAAGCAGGAAGAGCGGACAAACCTTAGGTGAAAAAAAAGCTATTATAGTATAAAAAAAATCAGAATAGCATGCCTTTTTTCTTACTAAATTCGAAAAAAGAAGCTAGGTTTTCTTGGCGATAGCTTCAAAGGGAGGTTTTGTCGGCTGATAGCTCTAAAAGCAATTCATCAATTTTCATCTAGATTAAATCATCAGTATTAGCTTTAGACTAAAGCCTATTAAAATATTGGATTACATAATAGGTACCAGAATGCTTTCTACAAAGGTCAGGTTCAGAGTTAGTCGGCTTATCACAAACCCTTACAGGGAAAGCGAAGTTTAGCTTTTCAATTTTCAAAACACCCTTCAGATCAATAATAAGTTTGCCTACAGATATATTCAGTCATGAGTAAATAATTGCAATAATATTCACCTATCATGCTTTTTTGTTGTTTCACAACTGCAAAGTGATTTTATAAACCAAAGGATAAGTTTATATAATAAAAAAATACACTATATTAACTATTTCTTCTGAAGGTCTTGACTGAAGGAGGGAAATAAATATTTTATTTTAAACGAAAGTTTTTGCTATATTAATACAAACATTCAATACTTATACAAAATGGTTAATTATAAAGATATTGAATCAGCATTAGTTGAGATAATTAAAGTGATATATAGTCAAGATACGAAAAAATATGATAAAATAGGATTGATATATATAGGCTATTTGAAAATAATGCAACATAAAAGGGATCCAGATGATCATTGCAGATATGTAGCAAAGCAACAAGCTTCAAATAAGGAAATTTATAATGAAAGAATGGCAGATTTCAAAGACTGGTATAATGAAGAAGTATATCAGAGTCTTGAAAAAATATATAAATTATATCTCTTATTCGCAAACCAAGAAGAAGTTGTACAAAAAAGGTCTATAGAAGAAGTAAACAAAATACTTAAACTTCATGAATTAGAAATCTAATTCACAAGCACCCATTATGGTGGATACTCTACATTAGGAGAAACGATTTGAAGCTCCTCTCTCACAAAAGACCATTCTTCTCATCATCTATTAGCCAGTATAAGACAGGTTGATTTTTTTATATTAAAGATTCACAGATCTGATAAATCTTAGAAGACCAATTCATATCAGTTACGCGTCTTCTTCCTCCCTCATATTCACTAGAATCAAGCAGATATATAATGGAATTATTATAAGATAATCTTTCTTTATCATATCTCACAGGCCTTTTTCAAGGTTTAAAAAGCTTGGCAAAGATACTATTCTTTTTATCACTTCCGCAGGAGTTATACCAAGCAAGCGAGTTACAGAGTTATTAAGATCTTCTACTATTAAATCAACAACGTCTGGTAGGTCTTCTAACTCTAAGAAGAGGCTCCTTCTAACATAAGTCATTTTACGCTCTAGTCTTTTACTAAGATCATCATAAATAAAATAATCTAGAATATCAACATCTGATGCTAACTCTGTATATTGCAAATCTCCTGCAAGCTGTTTCATAAAAGCAATTGCTTTAAGTCCTTTATTTAACGAATCTTTTTGTAGTTGAATGCTAACTAGAGTGGAAGCTTATATTTTTTTGCCTGCACTTTCATGCCATTTATTACGCAACTCAGTAAAAAATGTATTGACTGTAGCAGGGTTAGCAATTCTAACTCTCATTTCTAAATCAGAGGCAAATGATTAAATAGATAAGGTATAGCATCAGCATCTTGCATTGCTTGTACTAATGGTTTGATTCAGTTTTCATAACTATCTGGGGTATCTGTTTTAAAGAATTTTTCATTAACAAGAGCAAATATAGTACTTCAGTTAATCCCTACCATAACTTCTCTATATCTTTCATGCAACTAGACTAGGAAGAGAGGTTCACTATTAATAAGTGGAGTACCTTCAGCGTAAGAATCATTAGCAGGAACAGGTGCAAACCTTCCAGTCATCTTATTTTTCATAATATTGCTTCTTACTTGCGCATTAAATCTGGCAACAGCTAATGGATGTGCTATTTTATTTATATTTTTAAGCTTTTATAGTATACATCTGGAGGCTCTTGACTATAATAATCAGGTAACTGTGCAAGTGTTGAAAAAATAGTATACATAACATTTTAAATAGTAGCCATATTTCCTGAAGGATTGTTTTGTAAATTTAAAATAATTTGCCTCGAATTAAATTTCTTAGTTTTCCATTTTTCATATCGATTATATACTCGATTCTAATTATATTCTAATAATCCTATATTATTTCTGCTTTGACGATAATATCTTTTTAAATTTGAGCCTGTTAAGTACATGCAATATATCTTCTTTTCCATCAACATTTTTCATAAACATTTTCACATACTGTATCTCTAAGATTATTGATTTCATCATCTCTTTGTTGTCAAGCTTGTCTTTCATCCCTCTATGCTTGCTTCATCATCTGTACGCTTTGAAGACAATCATTTCTAAAATTTGTCATATCATTCATAATCCTATTGATCTACCTATAGGATGCATTAAGCAAATCTTGTAAGTTTGCATTTTCCTGAGCATACCTTTGATTATGTTCTCGAATAGTTATTATTGAGATCCATATTTCATTTAATGTATTTCTTAGGTCAAATGATGTGTCGCCATTGATATATCCTTCAATCTGATCTAAGATATACCAATATTTCTTAAGATATCTGGTAGTGCCATTGGTAAACTATTTATTTGGGATAATTTTTTATCTGTAATCTTCATAATTCACTTTTTAAGCTGTTCAACCATGTCTTCTAGCCTTAAAATATGGATATTTTGAGCAGTATTTGCATTACCTTTATGCCTTAAATCCTGTAATGCTTTATGAAGATACTGTTTAAGAGATTTTATCTCAGACTTAAGAGATGTTATCTCATCTTTGTGAGCTAATATTGTTGAATCCTGGTGAGATAATGTCTTATAACAGTTTTCTAGCTCCCTAGAAAGTGATTTTAGCTTTTTATTCTTAAGTTTGCTTTTGCTTATTTCATCCTCCAATTCTT
>CAJVPP010001491.1:0-19637 GCA_910592005.1 Funneliformis mosseae | reverse complement strand
AATATATAATAAATGTGGTATTAGTTTATTTATATTTTAAGTTTCGAACGATTTTAATAAATAGTGATTGAGTAAATAAATTTTCATTTACTGCCAGTTTTTTCCGCCACTACTGTATTGTTGCTATAATTTCAAGCTTGGCCACTAACAAAACCAAATTTATTATGTGGACAGGATCATGAGGTCAAAAATTTCCTTGATGATTTTGATGATAAGACTGAAGAATATGAGTTTGACAATGATTATCATCAAGATAGTGATAATGATGAAGGTGACGAAAGGTACTGTAACTGTTTACATTAGCAACTAAGAAGCAGTAATTCTTACTGTTTTTAAAATAGGATGGTCAATGAGGATGACAAATAGGAAGTATACGCCGAAGAAATCATTCGGGATGATGGAACTTAATGGATTGTATGTAGAGTAGATGTACATGACACATTAATAAAATGGAAGCAAGAAAAAGTCCGGCTGCGCACTGAGTAAGTATTTTTTGTAAAACGTGTGTTTAAGATGTGATAAATTTGACGTATTTATCTAGAAAATTTGAAACCATCAAATGTAAATAAATAACCTACCAAGCATTCATAATTTTATCGGAAGTAAACACCCCACGAAATAGTAAAAACGTTGAGCTTTTTTTAGCTCTTCTTCTGTCATCATTCCTTGAAAACTATATATATCACTTTTACTATACAGCAACAGAACATTATAACCAGATAATAAGATGTAATCAAATAACTTATACATACATAAACTGGATGTTTACATCTAGTTTTTTAATACTATAATTATTAATCATCATTTTCTCCAGGAAATTTCTGGCAAAGTCTTGTGACAGTTGTATTATTTCCTCTTTTGTGAGCTGTTATTATTGAATAAACTTTCTATGATTAAGTCAATAACTTTTCAATATGCGAGGCGATTGGATGGAAATTATATAAAAGAATCAATAATTGGACGATTACTAAAAAATAATAATAAAACATGACATCAAACTTAAAAGAAAATCCTATAGGTTTTTAGAATTATATTTTCATATTTGTGAAAGGTTTCAATAATGTTTGCATCCATAATTTTTTGTTGAATCTATTAAAAATAGTAAAATGAACTTACTGAATTTAATGTTTATAATCGATAAGAATAAGGTTTACTTTTAAGGAGTTATTACCACTTGTTCATGACAATTTGTTCTCTTGTTCAAGTAATTTTTCATCTATAATTTTCACAAGAGTATCTTCATTTGATTCATCAATTAATAATGACAATTCTTCATAATGCAATTCCTTATCTCTTTTCTTTTTGAGTTATTTTTACAAGTTGACGTTTTATTCATCTGAGATCTTTCAATAGAATTGACCTTTTCTGAGTTAGTGCCTTTAGAAGAAATATTAGCAACATTATCATCAAATCTTATCTATTTGAAATTTAAAAGCAATTAACTATTTTATAAAAAAAAAATTTAGTCAATTATTGTCTACCAATTTTTTACCTTCTGATCTCTTTGTTATAAAACAAAAATTAAAATTAAACATTATTTCTTAAAGCATAATTAACAAAATTCTTATTTATTTTATAAAACTATGCCTATATTAAGAAAAATAACTAAATAATGATTATAATCATAAATCTTCATAATATTTTATTTTATTTCACTTAAAAGCTTCAGATCTTAATAGAAGTGTTTTTTTAATTTTATCAAGTTTTTTAGCAAATATTTCTTCTTCTTGAAAAGATATACTCAATTACCTATCTGTGATTTAAACTAGAAAAGTAGTTAGAATTAATATATATTTGTAAATGTGATCACAGGGTTGTAACAGGAATGTCATGCAGAAAATGTAATTCCACAGGTCTTTACAGCTAATATATAGGAGGTTTACTATTAAAATCACATTATAATTTATTATGTTTGTAATATGAATTTAATAGCAAACCTCTCATATTCTTTATAAAATTATTTCTTTAGATATTTTACCTTCTCCTATTTGTTCTTGCAGTTTTTTACAATAAACCATTTGACTTATTTATTTACCATAATTTAAATAATTCAACTGATAAGATGTTTTTCTAAAATGTATGATATTCTAATACAATGATCTACACTGAAAGATTAAAAGCTATTAGAATCTTTCAACTCTTCTAATTTCAAGTCTTTCAATATCAATAGATTTTTATTAGAAGATTAGAAGCATTTTAAATATATAATTTATAATTATCTAATAAAATTAAATCATATAATAATATATAAGAATCTAAAATTATTTATTAAATGTTATATATAATCATCTTTCTTATAATAATAGGTCTTGAAATTATTAAAAAATTGATTTTAAGGAAGTATGCTTATATAAAAATTTTTTAAATTTTTTAAATTTTTTAAATTTTAAAAATTTTTAAAATTTTTCAAATATTTTATAAAAACTTATAATTTTTTCATTTTTTAAATTGAAATAATTTTATGATTTCTATTTTGTTAATAATTATGATTACAATAAATTATGTATTTTATTTTCTTTTTTAAACAATATTTTTTTTTAAAATTCTGTTCTGTATTTAAAAAGTTTTATTAGAAATAAAACCTTTTTGAATTTTATGTATTTTGTGTAAAAAACTAATTTTATTATTAATGCATCTGATCTCTATCTTTGTGAATACTGCTTCTATATATAATTTTTTAATTCTGATTAAAATGTGATTGCATTTTCTTTTTTATTAATATAAACAAATAAATATTTTACAAACATTATATAAATACATATACAATATTATTTTTTTAAAATGCTCTATTTTATTACATTTGAAATTAAGTAACTAAGAATACTAATAACTGAATTAAATAAAGTTCTAAGTTTCCATTTTGCTTTTGTATCAATTGCTGAATATTTGTATTTTCTTAAAAGATTACTTTTCAAATTATCTTGATCATCTTTTATAGCTTCTTTTTCTTTTAATATTAATTTTCATTTAGCAAGTTCTCTTTCTTAATATTCAGGAATAATAATATCATTTTTTATCTTTAAATACATCATTATCATCTATTGGATTTTGTTATAAATTTTTTCTAAATCATTATTTAATACTTGTAAATTTGATTTAACTGGTCTAACATTTAAATTATAAAATTCTGTTTTATTTTTTTATAACTTTTTTTTTCTAAATAAAAAATTGATAGCCACATAAAATTTATTTATTAATAATACTTTATTATTTTAAAAATAAATATTAATTAAAATTTGTAAACTTTAAATTAATTATTATTTAATATTTAATAATTAAGATTTATATTCAATTAATTATGATGATTATATGAAGAAATTCTATAGAAAATCACATATATTTAACTGAAGCATTCTTAAAATAATACTAGCTAATTCTTTGTAACTAAGAAATAGAATTATCATTGTGAAGTCTGAAACATAGTTTATTATCGAAGTAGTCACTGAAGTATAATATTATAGTATTGATTATTATTTAACCTGACGCACATATATGAGTAGTAAATTAAATTCAATAAATATAATCTGATAAATACATCATAATAATAATTATAAGTAACTGATTGTATAAACTTTGTAATATATTATATAAGAATCTTCTTTTATTTTAGATCAAAAAATAATATTATTAGCATATGGGTTGATTGCTAGAAAAATCAGGTTCTGGGAATTTTTTAGTAAAATTGAGATTTTTATTGCATTTTTGTTTTTGATATTATTAGATTAAAATGTATTAAGTTCTTTATTTTAGTCAAAAATTTCTCAGAACCTGATTTTCCTAAAAATACTCCATATGGTAAAAAAAAAACTCTTTAAAAATCATAAGAACAAACTGATTATTGAATTGATAAATTACTAATATTATTTTTATTAAATAAATAGATTGATCTTATTGATTATTAATAAAATAAAATAAAATTGTATTATATTTGCTTATATAATGTAATGTAAAAAATTAAATATCAATAAAATTAGTTTAAACTTCTAATTAGCAATAATTACAACCATAAAATTCTTAAATATTTAATTTACATAATATAAAGTAAAAATAAAATAAGTATTAATCTAAATAATCTATAAGAGAAATAGCAAAAATGATGAAACTCCTAAATAATGGTAAGTTTGCAATAATGAATAAAAATAATAGAAAAGAACAAAAGAAATAGAAAATTAATGTAAAAATTGATTTACAGATGAATCTGAATATCAAAAATTAAATGAGACTAATAAAAAGTGTAAAAAACGTAATAATCACAAAAATAAATAAAAATGTAAATTTAAATGCAAGATAAAAATATAATAAAATGGTAAAACAAAATTAAATAAATCAAATAAATAATGATGAAATAATAGAGTTTAATTTAATAATTTAAAGAGAAAACTAAAGAAAAAATGAAAATATAAATAACCAACCAGTATCAACTACCATTATTAATGAAGATAAATATTACATATTGTGAAATTTCTAATATAAAATAGATAATATATAGTATAATATTTGTTTCATTTGTAACAAGCAAATTTTAGAAATAATACTTATTGAAGAAATAAAGTGCTGTTAATACCATAATAAATAATCAATACCAAAATAATTTTCAGAAGAAATCTATATAGACCTAAGAAAATTACCTAAACAATTTAAAGAACTAATAAAAATTACAGAGATGCTAATAGAGTAAATTTTCTGTATACCGTACCGCACTGCTTAAAATATCCCCCTTTAAGAGTACTCTCACATTAATAGACCCGGGTATTTTATTAGATATAAAAATATTTTCTTAGGTTAAGACCCGGGTATAATTTAATTTTAATCGTAGGTTATTTTGTATAAGACCCGGGTACTTATATCAAAATTAATTTTATTGATAATTTCATTACATACTGTATTTATGAGCATTTATTTGTATTTATTTAATCAATTGTTAAGACTTTTGTATTATATTTACTATAATAAAATTTCATATTTTAAAATTTACTGCGAAAAAATCATTATTTATTTAACTAAAAATTCAATACTAATGCCAATCCTGAAGTACATTGCACTCTTTACTTTTTTTATAATAATCATCCTCTGATTCACATTCACTACTATCCGATTCACTATTATCATCTGGTTTATAATCACTATCGCTACTTTCATTATGATTTTCATCATCTTTAATTCCTCTCCTACAATTATTTATATTTTATACTTTATTGAAATTGAAAATTAAACCATCTTCTGACCCATTGATTGCATTTGAAACTCCACAACATTTGAATGAACGCATAATAATATTAGTATCAACAGCATCCTAACTTTCCTTTACCCAGTTTGCCACAAGTAAGTAAGATGGTCTTTTAATTTTTCCAGATGGTGTATATTCTTTGATGGCTTCATTCATCCAATGGTTATATTTATGTCGCATCTATTTTTATTTCAAATGAGTCAATGTAATTTATTTAAATATTAAAAAACTAAATAAACAAAATTACCTTATCTTTAAAAGGTTTATTCAATGATACATCAAGTGGTTGCAAGCGGGAAGTTAGTCCACCCAGAATGACAGCCAGATCAGTATTTTTTTTGCGAAACTGTTTTTTTACAGCATCAGTTTTATGTGCAGTAAAGGAATCCAATACCAAAAGAGATCTTGAATTGACACCCCGTCTTGCACGTTGTGTCCAAACATTTTCTATCCACCAAATCATTTCATCTTCATTCATCCAACCTTTTGGATTAGCACGAATAATTACTCCATCAGGAAACTCTCCTCGCGGAATATTTACAAGTTTAAAGATAATTACCAGTGGCAATTTCGTTCCATCAGCCATACAAGCTAAAATAACGGTAAAATTTGCATGTTTATGCCCAGTTGATAAAGTTGAAATAGTTTTAGTACCATGCTGTTCAACTGTTGTATTGCTTGACAAATTAAATGCCAATGGTATTTCATCCATATTTGCAATTAAAGATAATGGATATTGATGTTCTTTTCTACGAAAAAGCACATATGATAAAAAATCACTTTGTTACTCAACATAATTTTCTGGAAGCCGTTGAGCAACTGTTATTTTTCTTCTGTTAACCAAATTATGACGAGACATAAAACTATCAACCCATTTTTGAGAAAATTTTGCTTCTTTTATATCTGGATACACTATTTCGTATGCTGGTTTTTTGGCTAAAGTACGTGCTTTTGTCTGAATCATATAACGAGAAACTGTTTTCAGTTAACTTCGAGACTCTTTAAACCATTCTATAAGTTCAGTTTCAAGTTGTAGGTATTTTGGTCGTGCATCTGGAACAAGCTTTTGAGTATAAGGAGCCACCTTCATAAGCTGTTCTTTATGTTTCAACCAGTCACGAAGTTGTTTTGGTTCAATTTCAAATTTATTAGCTGTTGACCGTTTGCTATGACCTTATTCATAATATGTGATCACCATCAACTTTTCTCGCGCTGACCATTGACGTCTCTTTTTTTGTGTAATATTAACATGACGAGCTCAAAATTTTCACGAATCATATTTCTAAAAATAAAATAAAATATGATTTTTAGATATCTTTAAATATAAACTTAAAAAAAATTATTCATCAATACCTTGAGAGTTTAAAAATATGGTAAAGAAAAAATTGAAACTTGCGAAAAAGGAGTTGCTGCTATAAACTTTTAAACTACATTTTCTCACAGTTTTTCAAACGCATTTATATACATTGGCGTTGAATTTATTCTTCAGATGAATAAAAGCTTATAAAAGCCTTTCTTAGTTTTATCAGTTGCCAGATCAGTATTTAACAAATGTGTTATTTTGTAATTAATGGTAACCCACTTATCAAATATACTGTTTAAATTATGTAAAATTGCAAAATGACACAATATTATAATTTTCCCAAGATTATATTGCAATCTTCTGAATGAATTAAATGAATTTATTTGGCATACTTGATAAATATAACTATTATTAGAGATGATATTCAGGGGAAATTTGCTTTAATAAATAATACCTTCAAGGAATATATCATCTTGTAATTTTTTTCTTATAATAAAATAAAGATTTTACAACACATTGTCATTACTTCTGGTGAAAAAATAAATACACAAGGAAGTTGTAAAGTTTTCAATAGGATATAATATTAGATTTGGTGTCGTACCGATATGATACGTTATATGATAGTTTGTACTCCCATTACAAAATATCTCCCATGATATAATATCCCCACTTTATAATATCCTACTATTTAAAATATCCGGTACCTCACAAAATACCCACGGGTATTATATAATTTTTAAACTAGGTATTTGTATAATACCCAGGGTATTTTAAGCAGTGCGGTACAGTAATAACTATTTATCAGCTCAAAGAAAGACAAAACAGAAAAAACATCATTAACGTTTTTTAAGATATTAGAGAATTTACAATACAACCTTAAGACATCTATTATCATTAAATGTACTTATAATCTAAAGGTAATTGTCAACTAGCCTAATAAAATTTTACGATTTTACTATACAAAGAGATAAGATTTATAATATATTATAATTAAAAATAAATAATAAGTACTATAAAAATATAACTATTGATAACGTAATTATTCAAACCTTACCTAAAAATAAATCTATAATTAATCTGTTTCTTCAAAAACAAAGTGTTAAAGAAAATCTAATAGCTGACAAAAATCTATTTGATGATAAAAGTGAAGATAATGTAATATTATGCATATTTATATCTTCAATCACTCTAACTCTTTCTAACTTTTCAGAAAACTGTAGCAATTAATAATACTTTATAATGTATATAAAGTAATAATATATAAATATTGTGATCAGAAATTGATAGCTTTTTTATCAACAAATTTCAAATATATGGTTACATAGTAAGAATATTTTTAATGCTATATTTATATAGTCAGAATGATTTACAGTCTAAAAGAGTTGGAGATATCAAACCAGCTAAGTATTTTAAATATATACTTTGATATAAAAATGATAGATTTGCTTGTTATACAAAATGAAAGTATTTTTCTCTAAATTTTATAATAAGATGGAAAGTATTACAGGAAGGAAAAATATATATTTGACAGAATTTAAGAGATACTTAACTGGAAGTTAAAGATATACAAGATATGATAGAAAATAGTAATAAATATCTTGCAGATAGAATAATATAATATGGAAAGGGATATAGGATTCATGTCAATTTTAGATAACTTAAAGAAATAATTTGTTAGATATGGTAAAACAAATAGATCATAAAGGATTGATATTTTTACCTTTAGTGTAGCTGATTTTTAGTGATCAAAGTTATATAAACTAATGCTAGATTATAGAAACAAAGGAGATGAAGCCAAAATAAGCAAATTGAGACAGCAGAATATTATTGACAATCCTTACATAGCAGTTTAGTTCTTGACAAAAAATTTAAAAAATTTTAAAAGATATATTGATACTAATATAGAATATAAAAGATTACTGATATCAATATGAATAGCAGCATTAGAAAAATATACATATATACAGAATAGCAAAAAAATAGAATGCACTTAATATCAATTGGATAACGTTAAAAGAAAATAAAAATGCCATAAATAATGTAATTAGATATATAGACTAAATAGTCACCATAGTAAATTCAGAAATAAATGTAGCAAGATCTGTTTAATATTCATATCAGAAAATACCCAAAGAATTAAATAATAGTTTAAGATTATATAGAATTAATTAATATATTATAGCAATATACAAGATGCAGTCCTTAGTATTATATTTATCTTAGCAAAGAGTAGAAAGTATGTAGATTCAGATTTTCTAAATAATATATCAACCTCTCAGTTATACATAATAGTAAGTATAGTTAGCTAGAGTTAATCTCAAAATAAAATGATCTATATATTAATTTGTATAACAGACTCTAATTACAGAAATAGAGAGCTAATGTTGACCTGAAACTTATACCTAACATTCATGCAGCTTTATAATACTTAGCAAAATATGCTAGCAAAGTTAAATTACAATCTGCTACATTTACTAAAATATTCAATCAAATATTCAATAATAATAGTAACCTTAACTATTTTTCACTTACAATAATACAGAAACTTTACTTAACAGCATTACAGAAAGAGATATTTCAGCATAAGAAACTTGTCATCTTATTCTTAATTTTTTATTATATCATTCTAGTCAAACATTTGTTATTTTAAATTTTAGTGAAAAAACTTAAAAGTGGATTTGCAGAACTAATATTAATAAAAATAACAATAATTTGAGTTATATAAAAAATGTTAAACATATAATATAATCATATCTAAAAGAATACTAGAATCAATCTGCTGAATTTAAAAATTTTTTACTTTTTAAGTTTTACTTAACACACAAAAATAATCAAAGATATATGGAAAAAATATAAGAAAGAGAATATCATATATATATGGTTAAGATCATCTTTCTTACAGAACAGAGAACAGTGAAAGGAATCTGTAATAAAAGTTTTACTTTATATTATGCATCAAAATATTAATCAACTAAAAGATAACAGCAATATCTTATGATCAACAGTTTATAGTCATATTGATATGATAAACAGTGACCTGATAGATTTGCTTTGAATAACCAATAGATAATAAAATATTATTAACAATAAAGAAAGCATAGACAAAATGATAGATGAAGAAAAGCTTAAGGAATTTTGATATAATTGGATATTTTTTGTAAAGATAGAATCTAATACAAGAATTATTAATGCAATTAAATTAGAAATTAGAAATATAGATTGAAATTATAATTAAATAAATAATACATAACTAAATTATTCTTTTAATAATATAGTAAATATATGTGAATTTTTGTATTAAGTTTTAATAAATGATGAAAAAGAAAGAGAAAAAAATAACAATGTTAATTCATAAAAGCTTAACAAAAATCAGAGAAAAATTTTTAACCAAATAGAAATACATTATTAAAATGTGTTTTTAAAATCAGGTTGAACTCTTGAAAATAATAATAATAAATATTACAGATATGAGTAAATCTTATCTAATTAAGTTAATATGAAAGTAACTTAATATAATGGTAGAAAATAAATCAAATATATTAGTACAGGTAATCACATGTACAGGTGTCATCATATTTAATATAAACAGATCAATGATTTATTCAACATTATTTGTATATATTAATAATAAATCTGAAATCAAATTAGAAGGTATTAGGTTGAAAAAATTACAAGAATAACTACAGAATATACTTTATCTTATTATTGACAAGAAAGATATAATAGGACATAAAATGCTTGCAATAATCGACTTGAGGTTAAGATAAGCTTTTTTAAAAATAAAAATTAAGTGTTTAGAAGATGATCAATATTATTATTCAATGACTTTAGCTAACTCCTACCAGTCCTCAATTTTCCTATATATGCATAAAATATATCAAAAGATATAAGAACAAATAATGGCACAGTAACATATAAAGAATTCAGAGAGGTATACAAACTTGAGATAGTATAGAGATAATCAGAAGAAAGTAAAAAACAACAAGCATTTTAAAATATATATTTAAAATTACATAAAGAAGATAGTAGTCTAAAATATTGGTAAAGACTGTATAATTAATTTAACGTAAATTTAAATTAAGCAAAATATGATTAATTTTAGACACTATTTTAATACTTATAATATAGAATGATGTAGATAGAATTAACACAAAAATGCTCTGATCTTTGAATTATTTAGTAATTAAGATAGTAGTAAAACACACAATGAATATGAAGCAAAAAAGCTAAATCAAACATAGTATAGAAACTTGAAGTTAAACTGCTATTAGCAAAAGGATCTAAAGTAATATTAATATCAAATTTATGGAAAGTAGGATTAGTAAATAGAGTAATAGAAATAATACAAGACATTCTATTTGAGGAAAAAGTATAAATTTCACTTTCTGTAGTAGTTTTCGTAAAATTTAATATATATAAAAGAGATATTATCACAAATTTAGAGAGCATTAAAGTGATTCTGATCATACCTATAAAATAATCTTAAGAAGGCAAGAATAAGACAACATATTCAAGAATACAACTTCTTTTATATCTCGTTTAGGGTATTATGATATATAAAAGCTAAAGGCTTATATTATCAAGGCAAAAATAGATATAGAAAATACTGAATTTACTGTTAGTCTTTTATTAATAGCTCTGTTACAAGTTTGCTTATTTAATGATCTCTACTTTAGACATTTCACCTTTGATAGGCTTCAATATATCAAGAACAGTAAACTATTATAAAAAAGAAAAAATAAAGAAAAGTGTTTATATAACTTAATATTATAAGAACAAAATAGTAAAAAAAATAATATATCAAAAAAGGCATTTTATAATATTAAGGTATAAGAATAATTACATAGCCACATATAATAATTATACTTAGGCTGTGAAATAATTTGCAACAGCAAAAGTTTAATTATCTAAACTGGATAATTATAATGTAACTTTATAGGCAATTGCTGATAATTTTACAGTTACTATGAGCAATGCAATGATTGGTAGATTTTGTCACAAAGTGGCAAAATATTTATCATGCATTACTTACTGCAAACTGTGAAGTAATTTCTAATAAATCGTAAAGTTACTATTAATAGTTATTATAACTAAAAATATCTATTTAATTTTTACATAATTTGTTTTATATTACAAAGTTCATGAATATAAAAATAAATTAAAATACATAAAAATAAAAATATAAAATAAAAATAAAAAGGCACTTTAATATTTCTGTTTAATTTGAACATATACAATTGCTTATTTAGAAAGAATAATACAGAAAATTATAAATAAACAAATAAATAAATAAATATGTCAACTTGAGTAATAAGCGAGCGAATAAACAAATACTAGTTACAAATATATATAGTCTTTTGCTTATACTTTAGACTAATCACTTTAACGCACTTTCAAAATTTAAATACATTATTACCAAATTGATTAAAATTTTATCATCAAATAGTTTAATTTTCTGATTATAATTTTCAAAATCCAATAATAATCATATTGATTTTTTTTGAAATCATGCTTTATAATAATATATTATATAATATTCTAATGTAGTAAATGATAAATTTCTATCCTAGGATTAAAATATATAAGCTTATACTTTAGATGAAATATATTGTAAAAGAAAGTAATAATAACAATTATTTCCATTAATTTTAACATTTTTCTAATTAATATATTATTTTTTCTTTTAATTCATCATCTGAAATTTGATCCTAAAACTGAATAAAGTTTTCTAAAGCATAAAGTAATTCAAAAAGATAAGCTTATTACTTTGAAGTTTATTTAAAGTTCTATAGTATGATAATAAAATTTTTGTAAAGGTTTTATTGTATTCTACTAATTTTAATTAAAAAGAATTCCATAAATACTTTTGTTTAAATAGATTTTATATTTTGTTATTAAGGAACTTGCTTTTACTAAAAGATATTTATATTGAATTACTAAATTCTAAAATAAAATTAATAAGTAAATAAATTAATTAAATAATATATAATTTTAAATTTATACTTACTTATAAAGCCTACTTAAATTAAACTAAATTTTAAAAATAAAAGTAATAACTATTTAATTAATTTTGTCTGAAATTATAATTAAATAATATTTATTATATAACTCCTTCTGTATATCTTGTAATTTACTAATAAAATAGCTATTATTTTCATTTTTAAAGTATATTATCACTGTAATTGCTTTAATTGATACATCTTTTAAAATAAAAGATTTTTTAAAGATATCACAGATTGCTAACTAATATTGATGTGTAAAGCAAGGCAAAAATGTAATGTAAGATTATTTTAAATGAAGTCATTATTTATAATAATATAAAAATTAATTTTAAATAATTAAAAAATAAATAAATAAATGTAATAGATTAATTTTACTGAGTTTCTGCATAAGCTACAACACTATTAGAAATTATAGCAATTATTTTTGCATTTAAATCATTAGCACTTTTAATTAAATTCTCAATTTTAGATATTACTTCAATCATACGTTCTCTTTCATTACTAATATCTAATGCTTTTTATATTAAAATTTTACTTAAAGAAATAATAAACAATGATTTAAATATATGTTTATTTAAAATATTTTTCCATTTATTAAATACTAATATCATACTAACTCTATTATTATTTAACTTCTTATTTCGTAATAAATCTATACTTATTGTTTTACTATTTAATATATGATTTAATAAAGTTTTTTGTCCTGGTAAAGTTAAATTTGGATTTAAAAATTCAAATAATTCTAATGTTGTTAAAACCCATTTGATATAGTTATTCTTAATAAAAGACGTTTAAATATAGGTTATTCTTTTTTGTAGAAGTTTGAACAATAATATTTTTATTATATTATTACTGATTTTAACTAGATAAAGGTAATGTTTAGATGATACTGTTAATATTGATGTTGAAGTAAAAGATCAAATTAAAGATACTTTTGTTTCTGAAAAATTAAGAAATATAATATCAAAATTATTTTGCATAGATTCTAAGTATTTGAATACTTTTTCTTTTCTAATCTTACCAGAATCTAAATCAACTTTTAAGCATTTTTACTTTGCAATTTTATCATTTTCATTATTGTTAAATTTATAATACCATCTACTTCTTTTTGATAAATAATTTTTTCTAGAAAGTATATACAATTTTTTAAATGATTTTTTACTTGTAATTTTTTATTTGTAAATATATGCTTTAAAAGTTCACCTTCTTTTAAATTTTCTGAACATGTAAAACAAACAGTTAAGTTATTCCAATTATTTTGTTTATTAATAACTTTAATATATTGTATTAAACAATACTTTTTGAGCTTATTTTTTCTTTTATACTCATTATAATGGATAAATACAAAAATAAAAATTTTTAATAAAATATTTAAAAATTCTTGTAAAAGATTTTTTAAAGTTATATAAGATTTAAGATTATCTATGATTGATTATCTATGATTAAAAATAGTATTAGAAGTATTAGAAGCTGTATTGGAATCTTCCAATAACCAATTCCAATAGTACAAAAATTTGATTGAAAGCTTCCAATGCACATGACTTATTGGAAGATCGAAATCCTTCCAATTCTTCCAAAATTTCCAATAGGTCTTCCAATTCCAATGAAGCACATAATGCACATCACTGAGTCTAATGGATCCCAATCGTCTACAAAAGTTTGAGTAAAGTAATCAAACCCGTCCTTTTTAAAAGAAGTAAATTTGTATTCAAAACGCGACAACATATAGTGGTTACACGATTAAATGTCACATGAAATCAGTCAGATTTTAACAAATTTGTCATAATGGAATGCTGATCGGGACGTTTCCAAACATGGGGACCGCGTTCGATCCCGATTTTTTGGCCAGAATTACGGAATTAAGTGATAGTCCCGGTGACAAATGATATGTGACAAATAAGGAATCACATACCGAAAAATTTCCAACTAAAAACAGAAGTGTGACATTGGGTGCGCGGTCAGCTATGTAAATCAAAAGTTACTAATTGAAATTTTTTTATTAAAAATTTTAATTTTACAATAATGCAAATATATATAATACGATAATATTTTATTAATTTTTAAATGATAATGCAAATAAATTTAGCAAAGCAATTATTTAAAAAGCTTTGATGGCCCAAATAGCTGAGATTGTATTTCCTAAAGTGAACTTCTTAACTCGTTTATTTGTTTTCGCACTTTCTTTAATTTTTCCAAATTTTCTTTTGAAATTTTATCTGATGACAAACGAAGTTTTGACTATTTTATTTGTGATGTCATGTTTGCATATGTGTTCAAATCCAATTTGTTGAAGAGTCCCTTGACTTGCTGCTAGTAGATAACAATGTAATAGATGTTGCTTTTGATGAAATCATAAAGGGAAAAATATATTTTGGATCATTGCAAATGCAGAATTATGTAAATTTTTCGAGGAAATTGCCATTTTGGTACAGCAATTCGCTCAAACCAAAAGTTATTTGTTATTCCATTATCTTTAAATCCTGAACAAATCGTAATTCTAAATCAGAAGGTGGAGAAATCTAAAGCTTTTCAAGTGTCACATGATAAAGCTATATGCGCATTATTCCCACCAATTCGGCAAGGTCACCATTTTTGAAAAGATTCCAAAGCAATTTTAATTCCAAGTTTCAAACTCTTCATCAGATAACAATCCACAACCTCTAAAAGCTGATCAGATAAACCATATCAAAGTTGCTGGTAAGGTTTTGGAGAAATTCATTCAACTTGTAAAAATCTTTGTGTTATGCAAAGTATTTAGTAGGCACGTATTTTTATTAATTTTGATGTCTTAATTTTTTACCAATAAGATTTATGAAATAATGTATAATATACTATGAAAACTATTACATAGACAAATCCAATGAAATCTTTGATACAGTATATTAAAACATGAAACCCTTTTTTCATTAACATCAAACATTTTGATCTCTCATTAATTTCTTATTTTTTAAAAAAAAAAAAAAAATTACGCGCTAATGTACATAATGAACATTGTACCCAAATTATTGATTATTTCTACCAATCATTTATTGACAACGGAGGTTTCTACTTTTTTTGAACTTGTGGGATCTCGAGTTCCCCACTCCTTTTTATTTTAAGTTCATCCACTAAATTAAAAATTTTCACATATTTTAATACTGGTGAACAAAATAATTTTTTATCCCAAAACTTATTTTTGTAAAAAAAACTTTTTGAAAATGAGACAAAATATAATAATCTTGTTTTTCATTGTTATTGTTTGCTTGACAAGTCTTTTTGTTGATGCTAAGGAACCTCCAAAGAATTTGCAAGTTGGTAAGTACGCTTTACTTTATCTTGTCGTACAGTGCATTTCATGTATGGTGTATTAACGTTTTTTTATCTTATACACTCATGATATAAGGTATTAAGAATCGTATTCCCGATGGGATATGTCGTAAAAGAACTAAGAATGGGTAAATTAAAATTCAAATCAATTTCGTTAAAATCCGAGTTCCGCTGAATTCTTTATGACGATATTTTCTTTAGGGATTCGATATCTGTTCACTACACAGGAACATTATTCGAAAATGGTAAAGAATTTGATTCTAGTATTCCCCGTGGTACACCTTTTACATTCACCTTAGGTGGCAATCAAGTTATTAAAGGTTCGTTTGGATCCTAATCAAAAATGTCATATTTCGTTTTTTTTAAATTTTTATATTGACTTATTCATTTTACAATGTAGGTTGGGATCAAGGTTTGCATGGGTAAGTCTTATATGATTCATTAGTTTCAATATTATTTGATTACTTTTCAACACGTCTTATTAAACTTTCCATCAAATCCCAAAGCATGTGTATTGGAGAAAAGCGCAAATTAATTATCCCCTCTGATTTGGGTTATGGTCCAAGAGGCAATCCGCCACTCATTCCCGGTAATTAATTGTTAGAACAATTTATCTAATGTTTGAAATTTTAAAGATTTTTATAACTTACATTCTTTTTTTTTGTTAAAAAAAATGATAATTTAGCAAATGCTGCTCTTGTATTCGATGTTGAATTGGTTGGAATCGGAAAAAATAGATACGAGCTTTAATTGATTGTAATATTACAATTAATTGTTTTTTTTTGTTTTTAAGTCAATTATTACCTAATAATTTGTAATCAAAGTAGAAATCATAGATAATTTTGTTTACGAATTTAATGAATATTTATTTAATAAAAAAAATTTCGTGAATCGTATTTCTAAAGTGACCTACCTAATCATTAAAAATGTTGGTCTATAATGAATATAAATTAACCAATGAAAATTTCGTCAAATCAAATTCATTTTTGATCATCATATATATAAAAAAAAAAAAAAAAAAATCAAAAAAAATTATTTGAATTTCTTTTTTTCATCATTAATAAGGAAAGCCCATCTTCACAAAAATGATTATCTACAAAGACGCCTTTAGCGGTATGAATTTTGAAGAAAATAAAAATTAAGGGAAAAAATTAAAATTTTATTTTATTTTCTTAGGTGACGAATTTGTTTCTGATGCTTACCCTATGAAATTGGTTGGCGACGTTGCCTTTGAAGTTGACTGTCAGGTTGCAAATTTTTTCTATTGATTTTAGAAATTTCATTATAAATTTTAAAAATGTATTTAATCTAAAGTAAGGATTTTGACATTTTTCATGTAAAAGCTTGTAACAGTTAAGGAAGGAGCTGATGTTGACATTGGAGCAAATCCCTCAGCTGAAGAGAGCGAAGAAGCTCTCGAAGAGGGCTCCGTAAAAGTTAATAATGTAATTCACGCTTTTCGTCTTCAAGAAACTTCTTTTGATAAGAAAGCCTTTCAAACCTATCTTAAGAGTTATTTGAAAAAACTTACTGAACATGTTAAAAAGGAAAATCCAGAAATAGATGTAAAAGAATGGCAAGGGAAAATTAGCACTTTCTCTAAAAAAATCTTTGATAATTTCAAAGGTAACATTTAGGATTAAAAATATAAAGATAAAAAAAATTTTTTTTTTCTGTGAAAAAGTAGAATAATAATCGAAACTTTTCAATTTTTTTTTTTTTTTTAAAAAAAAAAAATATCAAATAGATTATCAGTTCTATACTGGTGAAAGCTTTAGTCAAGATGGTATGATCGCATTATTGAATTATCGCGAGGACGGGATTACACCGTATATCACATTGTTCAAAGATGGCCTGAAAGAAGAGAAAGTGGTATGTATATATTATAAATATTTTAAAAAGCTCATATTATAATTCTTAACACTAATAATAATCATTATTTTATAGTGATTGAAACCTCAATAATCATAGATTATCATAACAATTTATTTTATCATATTATTAAAAAAAAAAAAAAAAGAAAATTTGCTTAGAATTTAATTATTTGAATAGGTTATACTTTTTTTAACCATTTAAGTCGCGAGTGAAAAAAAGTCTCTAGTGAATTAAATAATTTCATTACAAATAGAATGTAATCAGATTTTTTTCTTTAAATTATTACGCGAGGATTTAGCAACTTCTTTTTGAAATTTGTATAAATTTGTATAAGTTACAAAAATAATTGCTCTTAATAATTTATCTACCAAGACTGTCAGTGCTAATTAAACCACATGTGACTTATAGTTGAATGTTAAAAGTTCTCAAGTTCATCTTGTATGAATATATTAAATTGAAAGTAAACAAAATCGTTTGCGAAGATTAATAATTTATTCAAATTGTAGTACCATTGACGCGACAAACTCTGAAAACTCGTTCAAAGTGTTGAAAAAAAAAAAAGAAAGTGCACCGTTACAAAATTCTAATTTCAACAATTTCAACAATCAATTATCCTAGAATTCGATGGTTTGGATGTGCCTCGATTGATTTATTCCGTCCTAATAAAAAACCTCAAGTTAAATGAATTTCATATCATGAAACGTAACAATACACGCGTTACCTTCATTTGAGGATGCCGCAGAATCATTCGATGTCATGTTGACGCATTTACTTAGAGCATGCTCCATTGTTGTAATTCGCTCATTAAGCATCAAAATCATGTCTTTAAGCTTTCACCATTTTCATGTTAAAATCAATAAATTAGCCCATTGTGACGCGTAAATTTTATGAGTTTCTTATTAAAGATTATACCTTATTTATTGATATTTGTTGCATCCTAGCACTCGGTAAAGTATGAGTATCTGACGGCGTGGATTTTGGATCAATAAAATCTCCAAGTTGATATCTAGTGAAATCAATGAATTAACGAAATTTTCTTGGCCACGTTAAATTTATTAAAATTAATTACTTACATCATTACGCGATCTAGATTTAACGAGTACAAATCACTTTATAGAAGCAAATCGAATTTCCGCACATAAGCAATTTATTGAATTAAAATGTGAGAATATATATAATATTTAATACCGAATATAATCCAATTTACGTGGCGTTGTGCGCCATACTTTCCCGAGTGTCGAATTACAACCAATGCAATATATCAAAATGTATGTACTATGTAATCGAGATGGAAAATGAGTCATCGTCTTATCAAATTGAAAGATTCATTATTCCATTCATATTTACCTTCCAACATCAATGCCTTCTCTTGACCATAATAGATCAGTACCAAGCCTAAGATTGTGGGGTTTTGCTGAAATTCATATTTAAGGTCGACAATAAAAAAAACTGATAAATAATCGAGTTACAAAATTAAACACGTAAAGAAGTTTTAAATCTACTAACCATATAACACGACTGAATTCAATTCACGATCTGCTGTAACAAATGCAAACGAATCTCCCACAATCAACCGACATTTCAAACACTGAAAAACCAAAGGGCCAGTGATTTCCTGCAAGACGCGGTTATGTTGGGGCGGCGACTTGGCAGCGTTTTGTTTGCTTGACTGGTCCTATTAAAAATTAAAAATATGTTCTAATCTAAAAGATATTATAAGCTAACTAATTTGAAGTGAAATTTACCATTCTTATGACAAATTCGTTTCTTTTTTTTTGCTACGGATATATATTTTTTTAGTGATAAAATTCATCGATACCTTTTCGCGTTGCGGCATGTGACTATCACAGTCACTGGTCATTTCCGGAATCAGGGGGGTCAAATGGATTTACTAATTAAATATGCAGCTTGTCGATCACTTTTT
>CAJVPP010001490.1:0-19662 GCA_910592005.1 Funneliformis mosseae | reverse complement strand
TTGAAATAAAATATCATTCTTATATTTACGAACGCGTTTGTTTATTTTTTATATTCATTTTTTTATTTTATTTTATTTTATTTTTTTTTTTTTTCTACAAAGTTAGTATTTATATGAATGTTAAAATTAATTGTTGATTTTTATCATTTTATTGCATAATCAAATGCTAAAATAATTCTCTATTTTATCATATCCTTAACGACAAAAATTCTTCTATAAGAACGACAAATAAATAACTTGGAATTCATTGTTTTAATTGCCGACGAAAAAATCTACAGTCAAGTAAACATTCCTCATTCACGGTCCACGAATCAACCAGCAAAATGTGGCACAGAATTTTAAGTACATCATCAACGTCAACTCTCGTATCATCAAAACACTCTGAATCAATCGATAAATCAGAGAGCAGTAAACCAATGTTAAAGAAGGCTATTTCCATGGACTCTCTACATAAAAAACCTGTATATTTAAAGAAGAGAAATGGTAGTCTTGACACAAATGGTTTCGGTCAAAGTTATTGGTTTACAAACGAAAAGGTAAAGAGGTTTATCATTGTTCTTATCAAGCATATCGTCGCACGAATCGGATTGGTTTACTGACGTTAAATTATTTATTTATTTATTTATATTTTATTTATTTTTATTTTTTCATTAAAAAAAAGAAGTCCCCAACAAGTGAACACTCGACAAGTTCACAGGATGAGACTTATGTGGTCGCTTTGATTGGTAAACCGTCCGTTGGTAAATCAACAATTGTGCGGACAGGTTTGAATAACTTGGCACCAATAACAAATGTCGGCAGAGAAACAAATATTTTACATGGTATTGTATGATAGATATTTTAAATGAAATAAAACAAACAAAAAAAAATAAAATTACTAATACAATCATCTTTTCTTTTTTTTAGCTCCAACATTAATAACAGAAATTGATGTCGATGACCGTGCGTATCCTGTTGAAGTGCTAGAAGTTCAAGAGTGTGTTTTCGACATGAAAGCTCCTCCCGTTCGATGGCCAAAAGTACGAATTCATTGTCCTTCATATAGTACATGTTAATTTTTTTTTTTTTTTTGCTCGACTTATTCATTGCTTTAATTTAGGACCTTCCCGAGATTGATGGGATTCTGGTTTGCTATGACGTCACATCACGTGCGTCAATATCGAACATAGAATGGCTTCTGAGTAGGGTTTCTTCTTTTTTTTCCTTCCCTAAATAAGCACCCTTTTCGTGATTTTCTTATGTCAGCCGAACTGATCACGTGATTTCTTTTTGCAGATGCTTTCAGAGAGTTTCAAATCCCAACAATATTGGTCGCTTGCAAAGCAGACTGTGAATCATCAAAACGACAAGTCGATACATCATTCGGCCCAACCCTTGGTGATCTATTTAACGTTGGTTTCATTGAATTGGACACAAGATCGGATGCCGGAATACAGAAAATTCATGACGTATTCTCAATGTTACTAAGATTATCGATACGGCATCGAGGTTTTTATCATCTATAACCTAATTTATTTTATTTGCTTATCAAAGATGAAATTTCATCAAGTTTATTTATATTGTAGAATTCTCTCGACAAGGTCACGTTAAAGGAGCCGACTCGTCATCAGATTCATTATTTTTACACAGCGTAAGCAGTGATGCTGAATCAGAAAAGGCAGCATTAAGTCACAGAAGAACGTCAAGTGACTTAAGTCATGAGTCAAGGGGACGAA
This sequence comes from Funneliformis mosseae, assembly GCA_910592005.1. Lineage (NCBI taxonomy): Eukaryota > Fungi > Glomeromycota > Glomeromycetes > Glomerales > Glomeraceae > Funneliformis > Funneliformis mosseae. The sequence goes on along the minus strand of CAJVPP010001490.1, from coordinate 17,947 downwards.
GAAAGTTTTCAAATTTATCGGCGGTACGATTTATGGGAAATCGATATGGTAGTCGCTTCGGAACTGCTAAAGTTGATTCGCGAAAATGTAAGATAATAATATCTCGTGTATACATGCATTGTTTATATGATTTAAAGTTAAACAAAAATTCAAAGTATTAAAATTTTTTTTTGATTCCATTTTTAGCGCGATCCCCCTTAAACAGGCTAAGTAGTGATGATGAAGGTGGATCTCTTTCTCGTTCATTTTCCTCGTTCTATACCAATTTCCGAAGTTCTAAACATTTTTCATCTATAGTAATAACTCCGCCGCAAACGCCCCCGACACATTCAATCTTATCTCAAGTTTCTCTACCTCCAGCTCCTGCATCTCCAATTAAACCTCACCACCCCGAAAGGAATTCTTATCGACGATCCATTTTACCTTCATCGAACCTACTGCAAGTGATGGAGGTGGAAGAAGAAAGGGATATTGTCTCTGTGAAATCCGCAAATAGTAGAATTTCATCTGCAAGTTATGATTCTACTTTAAGTTCGATCAGTGGAAGGAGTGATAATTCTTTAAATTTGGAAGGTTTCTTTATCAATGATATTTTAGATAAGGGGCCAAACAAGTGCACTGGGTATTTATGTTTCTATATACGAGCGATCTTTTTAAAGGGTGTTTGTATGAATTCGTTAAACTTTATTATTCTAATTCATAGAAATCGTACGGATGGTATGACAATCGACGAATTGATTCATCGATTAACTGTTGGAGGTCAATACGGTACTACATATGATGATCCATTTACGATCACCTTCTTTGTTATTTACCGAACCTTCATGAGACCTCGAGATGTTTTGGTCAAGTTGATTCAAAGATTTTATGAATGTGAAAAAGATATTAGGGATAATCGAAATACAACTCATGAAAAGTACGTTATCGCCAACAACGATTCTTTTTTTTTTTTTAAAAAAAAAAAGAACCCCCGATAAACTAAATCGTGTAATTTTTTTTTTATTATTATTAGAATATGTAACTTGTTGTTTACTTGGATAACTCAACATCCAAATGATATGATTCATCCTCAAACACGGAAGATGTTGCGTCAGTTCTTTGGCAAAATTACAACATGTTCTCATCTTTCGTATTATGCTGTCATTCTTGACCCCTTAGTTAATGGAACAGTACCTGAAAAAGATCCCGACTCTATATGGGGATTTAGCGATGTTGATGATGAAGAGCTTGCCAGGGAAGAGGAAGTAAAGTGTAACGGAGACACCAATAAACCGTCCTCTAAAAAAGACAGTGGTATCGGTAGCTTGTTCAGTGACAACCCAGACGATTATCAATCGGAGTTAACCGCATCATACCTTGGACATCCTTGTCGGCCGAGTCTTTCAAAACACCGAAAAGCTTCTTTAATCATTGTAAATAATGGATCGTCCGGAAGGCCGATATGTCAGTTACCTTTCGAAGAATTTCCTGAAAAGACGATTGCAAATGAACTAACCTATCAAGAGTTTCAACTTTTCAAAAAAATTACGGCGAGAGACTTGTTGAGACATATTTGGTCGCCACAAGGAAGTCCACAGCGTGAAAATGGTAGAGTTGCTCAATCCATTAAACATTTCAATTTCATTTCAAATTGGTAAGTTGTTTGTTGAACATTAATGATCAATTCAATTAATCATTTTAAACAATAATAATAATTCTAATTCTGATTATTATTGTATCCGCAGGGTTTCTACAATGATTTTATCTCAAGAAAAATTGAAATATCGCGCTTCGATGCTGAAAAAGTTCATGAAAGTTGCAGTGGTGAGTGTTAACGCGAACGCTTCATTGATTTATATTAAAAAAAGCTTATTATTTATTCTCATGTTTTTCAATGCTTTCTTTTTGACAGATTGTTCGAGAATCTAATAACTATAATACTTTGATGGCAATTATTGCTGCGATCAATTCTGCGCCAATCTCACGACTTCGTCGTACACGCGAAATTATAAAAGGAAAGTCGACGTATAAAAAATTTCATAATCTGGAAGTTTTAATGTCAACGGACAAGTCCTTTGGTAATTATCGAATGGCATTGAAGGCACCTTCAAGGGGGAATGACGAACTATTAGGGATACCTTATCTGTAGGTTACATTTTATGAATAAGTAATTCGCTGCATTTTAATTGTCTTCCATATTTGTCTAACTGATACATGTAATTTATGCGCATACAATATATAGCGGTATTCATTTGCAGGACTTATTGTCTATCGGAGAGGGGAATAGGAATTTTCAGGAAGATGGCAGAATTCATTGGAACAAGTTCTCTCTCATGGGTAGTGTCATCAACATGATCCGAAAGTTTCAAAAGAAGTATGTACAATCCTTAAAATTGATTTGATATTGTTCGTCGATATATTATCCTTGGAGTGGTACAAATTAAATCATATTATACTTTATTGTTGTATAGATCTTATGATATTAAGAACAATAAATTCATTGAAAAGTTTATTGCCGACACATTGGTGATGAGCGATGATGTAAGTAATTTTCGTTCTTTTTCGTCCTTAATAAGTTAAATTTTTTGTAAGTGACGATGGTGATTAAATTTTTTTTTTCATTTCATTTATAGGACCTATATAATAGGTCATTGGATCTTGAACCTCGAATTCAAAGGTCTTCTAGTACAAGTAGAGTACGAAGGTAGATTGGCTGGCCAACTGGATGATATCACAAAAAAGCACATTGGACAATTATTTCTCGAATACAAAAAATCATAAAAAAAAAAAAAGGAAAATAAAAATTTTTAAAAAAAAATTCTTCGTTTATATGAACGATTTATAACAAAATCCATGCTTCAGTTTTTTCTTACTATACTTTTTTTTTTTTTTTTTTTAAAAAAAAAAAAAAAAAAATAGAAGAAAAAAAAATCTTTCCTTTCTATTGAAATAATTCAACTTCCTTAACAGAAACACCCTTTGTATATATTTATAATTACATAGTTTTTAATTATCGTATATAGTTTTTTTTTTTTTTACTTTGGGTTTTGGTTATTATATTTTTGGTAGGCGGGCTTTTCTAACTAAAACAACTGAAAACGGTATTTAGTTTCCTCTTTTTTTTTATGAGATTACGGGACGATGTAAAAATCTATTGTAAAATACATATTCTAAAATATCCCAAAAAAAAAAATACGATATAAAAATATTTTGTGTCGTTTAGTATAATTATCACTATTATATATATATATTATTTATATATATGTATTATTTTATTATTTTTAATATTAATTAGTATTAATGTAATTTTATTATAATAGTTTTTATTTTTTTATTTTTTTTTTTTTATTTTTTTTATTTTTATTTTTTTTTTTAGTTGGTTTTTTTTTTTTTTCAAAATCGAGCATTTTTTAGTGCTTTGATTTTTTTTTTTTTTTTTTTTTCACTTTAAGTAATATTTTTTAACAATAACATTTGAGATTTATTGAAATTTGAAATAAAATAACTTTTGCAATCTTGAAAATTTATGACATTTCTACCCAATTTAATCACGTCTCTACTCTATCGACATATGACAGCGGAAACAATAAAACGCATAATAACAGGCAACGTTTTTCGCTAAGGATTTGTTTCACAAACATGAACAGTTTATTCGATCTAATTTTTTTTAAAATATATTCATATTAAAAATCGTAGAGAATATTTGCTACGCCACACAGTGATTTCACTGTTGCGAATTCATTATTTGATGATGAGATATCGCGTAACAAAGACTTACGTAATCAAATAACAAAACCCGGAAATCAGAATTTTATGCATGAGATATAAACAATGTAATGCAATAATCATATGTTAACAAATCTTTTATATTATAAACCATAAAAGTCTATTATTGTAGTTGGTTCTGTTTAAAAGATAGCTTTTGACAGGTTTTATTTTATATTACATAAATAAATAAGTATAATATAAATATATATATATAAAATAAAAAACGATGCACACCATCTTGCATAAATTCTATATATTATTAAGAGTGCGATTTGTTTTATGAATTTATATCATGAAAACATTCTTGAAACCTTATTTTGTCCCAACTCTCATTTGTACAAAATGATTCGCAACCAATTAACTAGAATTTTTTCCTATAAATAGCATATAATATAATAACAAACGCAACTACCATCATATTACAGTATTAGGAGATTCATTGTTAAGACCAATCAATTAGATGATTTGCATATTGTGTTATAAGAAATCTCGGATTTTATGATCTCCTCAACATCTCAATCCGGTAACTCGGATCATTTTTTTTTCGTTTTCATTTTTTTCTTTTTCTCCTTCCCAATTGTAGCGAACCTCCTAGTCCTCTTGATCAAAATCCCATGACCGCCTCAAGTGATCCTGATATCACAACAATTGAATTCTTATTCAGGATTGATAGACTTTCTCCCCATCCCCCGAGAAATGGTATTGATGAGAACGATACTTTGGGGGAATAAATTACACTTTCTCGTCATATGCTAACTTGGTTCGCAAACATATTTGGGAAAGAAACCTTTTCGAGGTTGTACGCGCTTGCATATCTACCTTGTGAATATTTCATACTAATAAACATTCATGTTACCATTGCATAATTTAATAGTATTTTTTTTTTTGACAATATTCAAAATTTTACTAATTTTAGGATAAATTGGGGAAAAAAGATTTTATCAAAATCTACAAAAAAATAATTATTAATTTTTTTTTTTCCCTTATTTTGTTTTTCCAGATTTGTGACGGATTTGCACAAAGAAAGTTCGATATCGAAATAGTTATCTAATGTTAATTTATTTACTATTACTATAAATAGTTTCATTAAATTGAAGTTGGGAAATGTGGGTTACACCGTTACATTAATCTCTATAATATATGTCCTTTTTCTCCCGAAAATCTTGTCCGAAAACATTTTGGTAAACAGTCAGTCTTTTGAATAATACAGTTTGCGTTTTTCTATCTCCAACGCATGTAGAGCTTGACTCTGGCTCTCAGCATTTCATTCCTTTTTTTTTTTTTTTTATTTTCCTTACTGGCTTACGTTTTATACTTTACGTCAATAGGAACTTATTTTAATTTAGCAAATACCAAACATGTTTGGATCGCTGGCCGAAAAGCTGGTATGTTTTAAGCCACACTCATTTCACCAACCTTGTAATTGGGAATTCAAGACCATTATATACTGAACAACAGTAAACAAGCTCTATCATTATAATTAGTATTTTTTTTTTAAAAAAAAATTAAAAAAAAAAAACTTGGAGTGCCTCTTTTATTTTTATTTTTATTTTATTTTTTTTTTAAAAAAAGGAATTTATTTAATTCCCGAATTATTTTGGCTAATTCTAAATTTGGCCTTATTGTAGTTTGGCCAATCTCAGTACGCTAGATATGCATTCATGGTATCGTTGTGTCAAGCAATTATAGCGACAGTATTGGAGAGCTTTGTTTTTGTAACACATACAAGGGCTGTGAATCGAATATTTGAAATTGAAAAAGAAGTAAGCGACGATCACGGTACACATAAGGACTTTGCAGACATATACGCCCAAGCAAAGAGCATGTCAATATATCATATTCTATTTATCGTCAGTCAATTCTTCCAGCTAGGGTTATGTTGTGATGCGGTGAGTGACATTATTATATACATCATCACGTATCATAACAAATTTTTAAATCCCATTTAATTCGAATAACAGCTTTATCATCAAAATACAATTCAACTTATCGCGCTAAGCATATTCATATTTGCTGGCTTTTCTTTCTCCGCAATCCAAGGTAAATCATATATATATACAAATACTTGAGAATTTTTTTATTAATCATGAGTCGAATTATTAGTGTACCAATCGACTTCCTTAATTTCTACCAATGGAACTCCGCATGCTATCCAAGCGATTTTGACACGACCAGGTTACCTTCCCAAAGATGCTGTCCCTTTTGAAGTTGCCATTATTGTAGTGATGTTTATTTCTTCGATAAGCTTCGTTTACTTGTCTTATAAATTGTATCAAGAATTTGGTTGGTCAATATATAAAAAGATTGGAGCTGACATGGAAATGAGAGGTATATATTAAATTTAATATCAATCTTTCATTGATCTATATTGACAGAAATCATTGGTTATTGATATAATTTCTTTTTGTCATTATTAGATCGTTATAAAATATATCAAAGTAAGTTTGATTGCGATTTCGTCCTTTGTGATTTAACTTTTCTTAAGGAATTTAATACTTACCAACTTGCGCTTTTTTGTTTAATAAATTTATATATAGTTTTCATTATGCTTTTAAAGTTTGATGTTTTCTTTCTCCTTGGATTCTCGTTTCAATTTTTAGCTTTGGTTGTTATCCTGGAGGCATTAAGTGACCTTTATCTTCACATAGTACTATCAGTGTTAACATCGATAGGAATGCTAATAGTGGGGTTTTTGGGGGTCAAATCAGAGAAAAAGGTCTACATGTATCTGTTCATGGTAGGAATTTGTGCGGCAGAAGGTTATATTATAGCAAAGATAGTGAATGTGACGGAGAATCCGAATAATAAATATCGTGGCACAAAAAATTTTGTCACATTTTTTCGTAAGTAATTCAAGTCTTTGGTTTCAAAATTTTTGTTTTTTTTTTATCGACTCTTTTTTAAAAAATTTTTTATATATTTTACTCGTAGTTTGTGTCTGCTTGGTCCTTGGCGTGGTAAGCGTTTATTAATACTAAAATATTGTTTTTTAAACAAATTCTTTTTATATTAATTTATGTTTGTATATGTTATACTTTAGATAACCTTTATTATATCATTCCTTTGCTTAAGGAACTTTGACAAAGGATTGAAATTTCATCGTGAGTATGCCATTTTATACAAACTCGGGTGGAGGGGAGGTTCCATGATGTTTAATCCTAATTCATATTTTATGAACAGTCTCACGTAGCACAAGCCTTACATCAAAAACAAATGGACCAAACTTGGATGAAAATGATGTTGAATATAGCCTTGAAACTGTAAATCGAACCACACAAAGGTGGTCCATTGATTAACGATTGGATTAAATGATGTAAAATTTAATTATTCAATTCAACAGAAATTTCAAAAACAAAAAAAAAAAAAAAAAAAAAAAAAAATGGGAAGAGAGAGTAAAGAAGGTTGAAGGATTGAATGTCTTCATTTCGCACTTTTTGTAATCTGCCTGATATATCATATATTTTGTTAAAATAGGATATTATTTATTTAATTTAATTTATTTAAAAATTCTTGACTATTCTCTATTTCCTTCACCCTTTTTTATCCTTCCTTTTTTTCTTTTTTATGTATAGTTTATGATGGGAAGGTAGAGCTTTAATTTACTCCTAATGCTTTAAATTTTATCATAAAAATTTGGAACGTTCTCTGAAAAAAATTTCGTTGCGCACGAGCTTTTTTTTTTCTTTTTTGTCTCGATATATAAATTATTTTTTTTTAATCTTGCTTCCATTTTATTATTTTTTTTTATTTCATTTGTATTTATGTAATTTTTTTGCCCTATATCTTCGTAAAAAAAAGCAAAAACCAAAAAAAAAAAAAAAATTTCAAATACCTTGTATTCTACTTGTATTCTTTAATCTTCACACATCAATGTACACCGAATTGTAATTAAAACAATTTTGAATTTTAGAAATTAATTTCTCTGGCACGTGGAATTAACCCAATTCGAGTATAACATGGTCAAACCGTTGTAAATTGTCACATTGAAGATTCAAGACATAACGATGGTATAATGCTTGATTTCCTTTGTTTCTCGTTTCTCGATATGACCATAATCAATCCAAAATGTCTAAATAGATACTTGTTCCCTTTTTTCTTTCAGACAGATCTTTTCTTTTCCTGGATTCCTGCCATGAGCAAGTTTCTGCACGCGATATTCCATGGTTAAAGATTATATATATAATTCTTTAAAATAATTTCTAATTTTAAAGAATTGGGTTACCTTGAATTTTATTTTTAGACCAAAGAGGTTTAAATTATTGAAAAATTAATTACTTAACGATATGTCAACATACCGTACTTACGTAACTTTAGATGATTATCTTTCTTATTAATGACTGAAAAATTGCTTTAAAAATAATATTAGTAAATTTTAGTGACCAAATGAATTTTTTTTGGTGGGGGGACGTCTAATTCTTTATTTTCGGTATGTGAATGCGAGGCGCTTTATAAGACAATCAGTTTTTACAACAACTTTTTAGAGATCATGTGATCAATTGTAATGGTTAAAAATTTGTTAATTCATTGTCTTTTCTAACTTGCTCTTCACGTGATATATAACGCATCAGTTCAGTGATTGGTTGATTAAAAAAACGCTCATAATTAATTGAATTATTAAAAAATTTTTCTCGTCTTGTTCTTTCATCAAAAAGTGCAATGAAACTTACACCGGAACTTATCGAACGATCACTTAGTTTTATCAATGCTGTCAAAGATCGTGAACTCGATTTGCGGGGTATCCTTTAGAAAGGGTTGTCGTCTCTTATATGTTATAGGGTAAAATATGCGTTCCAATAAGCGAAACGAGTGATATTTGATATTGTTTAGCTAGCCTTCCTGTAGATCATTTTATAGTAAATATGTGGGAGAAGGGAAGAGTGTTAGCATTAGTTTGTCTGTGTAGAGTTTCTTTAACTTATTGAATAATAAAGAACATTTTTTTTTCCTCCCCAATATATTCTCAATATTATAAAAACAATGGGCAATGATCAACTAAAAGTGACATTGCCCTGTATTATATTATTTTGGTTTGGGTTTGGATTTGGATTTTGTTTGGCTAAAAAAAAAAATCTTTCCATATTGTTCCCTGACTCGAAATTCTTTTTATCCTTTTTTTTTATCTATTAGGTAACAAAATTCCCGCTATAGAAAATCTTGGTGTATCAAAGGCAAGTTATCAAATAAATAAATAATAAATAATAAATATTTATTTAACATAATCAAAATGTTAATTTCTTTTGCATTATTATTATTATTTAGGATCAAAATGATACTATTGATCTAACAGATAATGATATCCGCGTTCTTGGAAATTTTCCGTTATTACGCCGAGTTAGAACTTTATTATTAGCGAATAATCGTATTACCCGCATTGACCCACAACTATCGGAATTTCTTCCTAATTTAACAACTTTAGTTCTGACTAATAATAACGTATCAGAATTATCAGATATTGATCCTTTATCGGGATGTTCTAGTTTACAATATATTAGTTTATTAGATAATCCTGTTACAAGAAAACAATGGTATAGAAGTTGGATTATCTGGAGAATTAAAAGTGTTAGAGTCCTGGATTTTAAGAGAATTCGTGATGTGGTGTGTATGAATATTCATTTTTATTTTTTTTTTTTTGTCTTTGTTTAACGTGATTATCAAATTTTTTGGGGTAAATAGGAGCGTAAAGAAGCTAAACAATTGTTTGAAGCATCAAAGGGTGAAATGACTTCTCTTGCCAAATCCATCTCGGAAGTCGCATCCAAGACATTTGAACCAGGCGAAGGATTGATTCCAAGCAAGGGGGCTAATCTTCCAAAATCAAACTTGCCAACACTTGGAATGTCGTTAGAAGAGCAAAATAAAATTAAGGTATGATAAAAACTGTTAGACTTTACCAATGTTAATTTAAATTTTTTACACGGTTTTTTTTTCTCCCACCATTTAGGAAGCAATTCGTAATGCTAAAACTTTGGAAGAAGTCACGCGTCTTGAAAAATTATTACAATCAGGACATATTCCCGGAACAAGATCTATTGGTGAAATTGGGCAGGGAGAATCACAAATTGATGAGGATGACGAAATGGAAAGTTGAATTTGTTTAACATAATTATATATGTTTTTTATTTGATTCACATTTTATATTTTATTCACTTCTAGAAGCATAGTGATTTTTTTTTTTTTTGTTTTTGCAAAATAAACCAAACTAAAGACAAAATTTAAGATCTAGTTTACATCTGTTTTCTCACGATTAGAACTTAAAAATCATTAAATTTCTTTGCCTATCTACTTTAGTAATTGATACCACGGGCAAGACACTCCAATCATTTTCATAAATTATCTTTGAGAATATCTTATACCATAGAATTTATCCTCGGCAGTATTATTCTTATTCTTATTTTCACATAAGACAATATACTTAAAAAAAGAAAAAAAAAAAAAAAAAAAGATTAGGTGTATATATATATATATATTTTTTCTCTTTAACGAATAAATGTATATTTTTTATATTTATACATCAATACATAGATGAAGATTATTATTTGGTTTACGATCATAAATTAAAAAGTTTACCACCAACAAATTTTAAGTAATTCCATTGGGATAACTTAGATCATTGATAGATAGCGATCTTAGTTACATTTGTTTAATAAATTAAATGCCTATCAAAAATATTTTATTATATTTATTAATATAATGATCATTAGTAATATACAATTCAATTTTTTTTTGTTTTTTTTTTTAATCTAAGGAACAAAGATCATTTCTCAGAAAAAAAATTTAAATCAAGTTTAAGTTTAATAATTAAATAGAAATATGTATGATATTTTAGTCAAACTTGCTTATTTACTTTAAATTTATTTCTGATTTACTTTTATAAAACAATTATAATTTTATAATTTATTAAAAAATTTATAACATTTATTATTCAATTTGATACAAATCAAATTTCAATAAATTAATAAAATATATTATCCGGTATCCCGTGATTTTTTATAATTAACAATGAATATAATAAATCGTTTATCAGACAAAAATCATTTATCAGATAAAATATCATTATCAGGTATTAATAACTTTTATTAAACATTATTTGTATTAATAAAATTACATTAAAAACTAATTAATTATATATAGAACAATTGGTATAATAAGTTTTATTTATAATTATTTTTTTTTTTTCTTTTTATTTTATTTAATTCAGAAGATGAAATTTTTTGGAATAACCTTTTATTTTTTTTATTTAATAGTTATGAAGCCTTATTAAAACCATTGGATAATTATATATTTAAATTAAATATCAAGATAAATTCAAATATAATAATATTATTATGACAAAAATGTAAAAATATCTTTCCTTGAATGCATTATATTTATTAATAATATTAGATTATTTATTTTTTTTAAGTTTTATTAAGTGTAATATAATGTTTTAAAAAAATTAGTTTTATCTAAAAAAGAATAATTCTATTATAATTTGGAATTTTTAACATGATTGCTTATTAAGATATAGTATTTTCAAGAAAGTTCTTAAGTAGCTTTCACCTTTGTTATTTTTACATCATATATAAATTTATATATTTTATTTTCTATTTGTTTATTAAAAAAAAGTAATTTTAAAATGTAGGTATAATTATATCTTTATGCTAAATATTTAAAATATTGATACATTTTTTAATGTATCTAACTGTATTTAATAATATACAGCTTTGTTGAATCCTTAAAAGTTTCTTAGTTATAGATTTGAAATAAGTTTAAAATTTACTAGTTATTAAAATTAAAATTATATTTATATAATTTATAGCTTTAATATATAAAATTTCTTATAATTTTCATTAATAAAAATAAGTTTATAAAAGTAAATTATTTGTAAAATAAAAATTATATGAGAAAAAATTGTCTTGAAAATAATTATTTATTTATAAATAAGTTTAAAAAATAATAAATAGCTTAATCATAAGATATTAGATAAATCATTTATCTGACACTTCAAATCAAATAATTTTTGCTATCTATAAACTTATAATATTAAAAATAAAAATGGTATTGCAATATTATGATGCTTATTTATCACCTATTACAACTTAAATTTTAATAATGTTGCAATTTATTATAATATTGTAATGCTTATTTGTCACCTGTTGCAACTAATTAAAGCATCATCTTTAATTAGAAATCAGATTTAATTTGTGATTTAGAATTTCTTAGAATCTTAAATCAACTAATCAAATTTAATTTAGCTAATAGAATAGTTATTTAGTATTTTATACTGAATAACTATTAATTATTTGATTTTAATTTGATCTTAATAATTTAAAAAATTGATATTAAATCAAAAGTAATTCATTTTTAAGCTAATTTTTTAATTTCAAAATTAATAATAAAGTATTGTAATAACATTATAAAAAAAACTTAATTAATAATAATTTTAATTTATAATTTTATTTTATTTATATAAAATAAAATTAATCATTATTTATTATTTCTAAAACTAATTTATTTTACTTTTTATTATTGTTAAACCTAAAAATAGAAAAAGTATTATTATAATAATTTAAATAAATAAACTAAGAAAATCAATTAAATAATCAAATCATAATTTATAATTATCTTCTAAAAATTCAAAATTTTATTTTTATAATTTTTTCTTTTATTTATAAAAAAAGACTTTTTAAATAAATTAAATTTAAATATAAAAGAAAAACAATTATTTTATTTATTTTCTTTTCTTTTAAAAAACATTTTTTAACTATTTTTTTTTTAAGAATAATATATATATATATAACTTCATAAATTGTGATAATTAGATAAGATATTAAAATTGATTCTTTAAAGTTTACATAGTAAAATATATAATTTATATTAAATAAAATTTATATTTAAAGTTAGTATTTTCTATATAATCATTTATTACTCAATATAATAATACAGAAAAAGCAATTTATTAATAAAATATAAGAAAAATTAAAAAGAAAAAAGAAAAGAAACAATAAATAAAAAAAAAATTAAAAATAATTTATAGTTAATTAAGTATTATTTTTAATAGTATATAAAATTTAGACCAAAAGTCATATGTACAAGTTGTACTAAAAATAGAAAATTAATATATGTATTACATAATATTTCTATTTTTATAAATAATTTATCCATTTTTATATATAATTTATCTATTTTTAGTAATTATTTGTGTACATTTTATGCTATATAATATATGCATATAAAATTTAATATGCATATATAAATATTATGCACATGAATTTTACATACTGGCTTTCAACTTAAGTATATTAAAAGAAAACTACTAAAAAGAATCTACTATTTTATAAAATAATTTTAGTAATATATAAATTTTTTTAATTATTATAATGATTTATTAACTATATTAATTATATCAATTATATCAATTATATTAAATATATTAAATATATCAGATACATTCATTATATTAATTATGTTAATATATAAAATAGTTTAATTATATAAAATATTTATACTAAGTTATATAAATCATTTAGATTATTATAGTTTAATTATATTATTTTCTTCTTAAAATTTCTATTCTTATAAAAATTTCTAATTTATTCTATAAAAAAATAAATCTTATTGATCAATTTTGTGATTTTTTAAATTATTATAATAATTATTAAAAAAAATAAATCAAATAATTATTTGTTTATATTTCTATAGCATGCCAATTTTTATGATTTTAAGAATTCTTTACAGCCACAATTTGATTATAAATTTTTTATTAATAATTTTTTCTATTTTTTACAATTTTTACTTTTTTAATAAAAACTGTTATAAAATTTTTATTTTTATTATTATAAATAAAACTATTATAAATAATTTTTATATAACAATAACATAATTTTTAAAATTAACAAGAAATAAAAAAGCAATAGTATTTAAATTAATTAAATATTGAAATTATAGATTACATTAACTTTTATTTTTTTTTATTAAACAGATTACTATTTATCTAATTAATAGATAATCTTTCTTTTGTTTATATTAATATAAATATAAAAATTATAATTTGAGAATACCTATAATAATCTTCAATTTTAACTTTTTTATATATTAAATAGTTAAACCTACAAAAAAATATAGATCAATTTTTAATTTAATTAGCTCTTAAAATAATTTTGTTAAAGAAGTATAAAATCTGGATTTTCTTATTACATTTTTTTAAATGATTAATATATTATTAATTTTTCATTCAAGAAAAATATTAAAAGATTTTTATTTATTTTATAACTTATATTTATTATAAGATATCATAAGTATTCTTTTTTTTCTTTTATATTTAATCATAATTATAAATAGTTTTTTTTAATGTACTTTTTTTTTTTTTTTTTATTTATATATCTTTTAAAATTACTTAATAAAATTCTTAATAATTATATTAAAAGTTAATAAATAAAATAATAAAAATAATAAAAAAAATTAACTTTTTATATTGTATTATATCAATTAAATACATAATCAAAATAATAATTATAGTTATTTTATTAGAAATTTCTAATATTTAATTAAAAAAGCTTGATATTTTGTAAATTTAAACTTTTTAATTTAGGTCAAAATAAGAAATCAAGTAATAAAAATTTATTTAATACTAAAAGTTTTAAACAAATAAATAAAACTTTTAATAGTAATAAACTATTATAATAATATCTATTAAGTAGGTAAAATATATTTATTATTAAGTAATTATTTTAATAAAAAGCATTTATTAAAATTAAAAATTGATTCTTTATAAATTATACTTTCAAAAGTATTTAATAAGTCTGCTTAAATTTTTTATCATAAGATGTGTTAATAATAAGATCTAATGAGTTTATTTAATTATTTAAAGATTATATTTTTTTGTAATTTTTAAAGAATAAAATTGCTTAAAATAAAGTTTCTATTTTATAACTTTAATAAAAACTTTTAAGAATTTTAGTTTTACTTATACTAATTTTATATTTAAAAGATAAGTTTGTATTAAATTTTTTATAACTCATTTACCATATATCTCTAAAATTAAACACCTTTTTTTTATTCAATCCCAGAAGCTATACAAAAATGTCAAATATTTTATATTTTGTAATATCTTCAATTAATCATCCAATTACATAATTTGTAACACTTTATTTAACTAATCATTTTGTTATATAATATGTGAATTAGCATTATCTTTTTATATAACTTTTATATTATTACATAAAAAACTGTTTTAACACAAAAGAAAAAATAAGCTACAAAAAAAAGTTAAAAAGAATTGCAATATAAAAATAAATTTCATATTCTTTCTCAAAAAGTATAAGTAGTAGAATATGTAAAAAAATTTGAAAGAAATAAAGTAATTGCTTATTTTAAACTTAATGTAATATAATTAGATATTAGATAAAGGTAAATACAAACTGATCAACTAGAATAAATAAAAATAGTAGACAAATTAGAACTAATTAAAAAGCTTTTTTTTCTAAAGTTGAAAAAAACTGTATAGTTAAATAATAGAATAAAAAAAGTAAGCTTTTGCTGTAACTTATGTAATAATTAGAAATAAAATGCTAAAGATATTAGAAGAACCTGAAATGTTAGTTCTTTACAATAATCTATTAAAAAATTTTAAAATATCACACTATTAGCTAATTGCATTTTTGAAATGATATGAATTAGCATTAAGAAGATGTATAAAAATAGCCTAAAAATTACTAATTCAAACTCAGAAATTACTAGAAAATTTTTAACAATTTGTTATTTGTCTTAAAACTAAAAATTCTTTTAAATTGGATAAAATTTTTAATATAGATGAGACTCCAGTTTGGTTTGATATGACTGATAATATTACAATTAATTTAAAAGATAAAAAAAACTGTGCATATTTAAGTAACTGGTAATGAAAAATTATTTACTATAATTTTAACTTATGCTGCAGATAGATTCTTTGAATTAATTGAAAAAGAAAGTATAAATTTTATTATTTTTATTATTATTTATTCATTATTATAAATAGTATTAGATTACTACCTATTTGTATTTTTAAAGAAAAATAAATGCCATGAGAAGCATATATTCCACTTGAAATTGTAGTTTAGTTTCAAGAAAATGGATAGATAAATGTTGATTTAATAAAAAGGTATGTAAATTATCTAAGAACTAATAATACTTTAGCAATGTTAATATATAATTTATTTAGGGGTCATTTAGAAGAATCTGTTAAAATAAAGTTTCATAAAAATGGATATAATTTAACTGTAATTCTAAGTGAATTGACTAGTATTTGCCAATCATTTGATGTTGTAATTAATAACCTATTTAAAGAAAATTTACAAAAAGAATGGTATAATTAGATGAATAGAAGTAATGCTAAAATAACTGCTGCAGAAAATCTTTATCAGGTAAGATTAAGTGATATTTACATATAGATCAAGCATTCTTAGAAAGCAATTTTGAATGAAATTATTATTATATTATTTAAAATATATGAAATATCAAATTGTTTAAATAAATTAGATGAAAGTGCAAATAAAATTGATGATAAAAGTACAAATGAGGTTGAAAATAAAAATTTTGATATTATAGATATTAATAATAGTAATATTAATGAAGGTAATAGCATTGATGATAATACTAATAATAATGATAATAGTAGCAATAATAATAATGATAGCAGTGACAATAATAATAATAGTAATGATAATAGTAGTGATAGTAATGATAATCATTAAAATAATGCAAAAAATATTAATAACAATAAATTCTTTTAAATAAAAATAAATAAAAAGCATTTAAATTTTAAATGAATTGGTTATTTTAGTATTTAGATACTCAAAAAATTTGATAATACTTATTTTCAAATACTAAAAAAAATGATAATACTTATTGTGTCTATTTTCGAAGAAATATGATATATATAATATTATTAATGTAAAATTGAATATTAAATTATTTTTAATTTATCACTATATATATATAATTGTATAATATTAAATTTTAAAATTTAGTATATATAATTATTATATTTTTTTATTATTATTATAAAATATTTTGTTATATATTTTACCTTTATTATTGTAATTGAGCTATAATTAATAAATATATTATTCATCACTTTTAGTAATTATTATATATAAATTGATTATTATAATAATAAATCTATTAGTAATATTATATATACCATATAAAATTCTAAAAGATTTATATTTAATAATTTTTTGTTATATAATTAAATAGGTAATAAAGTAAATGATAAATAAGTTTTCTATTTTTCTTAATATTGTTTAAATTATATATAAAGTTTATTAAAATATTTAGTTAATTTATTAATCTATATATAATATAATGAAAAGGTTAATATTTTATTTTAATAATTTAAAGTAAAATTAATTATTTAAATATTATTATTCTATTAATTAATATTTCTTTAGGAATATCATATTTACAAATAATATTCTGATAAATAAGCTATCAAATTAATAGATAAACCTATAGTAATTTTAGATATAATCATATATAAAAAGTAAATAGTTATAATAAAACTATAATAATATTTTAAAATAATATAGTTTTTGATTATTATTGAAATTATTAAAAGACTAAATAAATCTAATGAGATATAAATTTTTTTAATGTTTAAATTATTTAATAAAAATAAAACCTCTTAAATAAATACAATTTCTAATAATAATATTTTATTATTTGTAAATATAATAGGTTATATTATTATTATAATTATTTTATCTTCTATTATTATAATTATATTGAGATTAATAGCAGTTTTTTATAATATCTTTTAAATTTACAATTATAATAACTTTTATTTTTATTATTATTTTTCTAATTATTATTATTAGTATTATTACTTTTTAATTATTATTAGATGAATTTTATTAGTTATTTTAAAATTTACAATGATTTTAGTTAAAAGTTATTTTAATTTTTCTAATAATTTCTTATTATTTTTATCAATTAATTCTAATATAATTGTAAAACTCTTTTCTTTAATTACTTTAATATATTAAATAAAATAAGTAAAGGTTCGGGCGAAACCTGATAATTACATCCGATCTGAATCTGAAATCTAGGTGATATTAATTACGCCTTAACAAAAAATTTCCGAAATGTCCGATTGAGTCCGATATTGCCCAAATCCGAAATTCAATCCGAATTAATTGAAATTCTCCAAAACTTAATTATTCACGTGAAAATCAAATATATA
>CAJVPP010001489.1:0-19663 GCA_910592005.1 Funneliformis mosseae | reverse complement strand
AAAAATTAAGCTTATTTATATAAATATTCCTATATACCAGAAATAAACTCAAATAGTACATTAAATCAATATTATTTAGCAAATCGGTTTAATCTAAAAGTTTGATTTGTTAGAATAATAATACTATCATACCTTAGGAACGATAAAACTATTGTTCTTTAGGTATGATAATACCATCGTTTCTAAGGAATGATAAAACCATTGTCTCTAAAAAATGATAATGCATCTTACCTAAAGAACGATAAAACTATCATTTCTTAGGTATGATAAAACTATCATTTCTTAGATACAATAATACCATCATTTCTTAGAAATGATAAATGTATCGTTTCTTAGGTATGATAATACCATCATCTTTAGAGAATGATAAAACTATCGTCTCTAAGGAATAATAATACCATCGTTTCTTAGGTACAATAAAATCATCATATCTAAGAAATGATAATACTATTGTTTCTTAAATACGATAATACTATTGACCCTAAGGAACGATAATACCATCATACATTAGGTATGATAATACTATCATTCCTAAGGAACGATAATACCCTATCATTCCAATCAGAAGTTAATTAGTTATAAATAAGATAGGTCAAATTTTGATATATACTAATCAGCTATAAGTATGCCAATTGGCTATAAATAAGATGGGTTGAATTTTGGCTGATTTTTGGCTGATTTCTGATGTATACCAATCGGATAGGCTGATTTTTGATAATTTGCCAAATTTAGGCTAAATTTAGGTTGATTTTAGGTTGATTTTTACATGTTCGATTTTTTGATTTCGACCAATGAGAAGGATAAATATTAAAACTGATTAGAAGTTAACTATATATCTATAAGCTAAATTGTCTATTAATGGATATAACTGCCATATACGTTTTTGGCTTTTTTTTACCTATTATAAATTTGCCTGGTATAAATCAACTATAAATGTTATGAATAGGAATAATACTATCTCTATTAATTTCATAACATTCATTTTTCCAAAGTTCGATATTACAACTATCATTATCATCATTAACTTTACAATGAAATCTCGTTTATTAGTTAGGCGCTGACTGATACCATTTTATAAAAACCAAATAATGTATTCTTACACTAATTAGAAGTTTAATTGCATGTATAAAAAAGAATTAGACTTGACCGGGAAATATATCTGTTGATTCGTTATCTTGTATAAATTTAGCTATAACATATGAATTTTTCAAATACCTTAGTGCTATTGTTGCTTCAAAGATTTTAACTCCAATCTGAATATGTCTGTATTGATTTATATGTGGTAATACAATAATAGAGTCTTCTGATACCAATTCATCAGAAGCTGCTTTAGTGATCATCACAAACTTCCAATCGTATGCATTATTATAATATTGGACCAATATTTTATAAATATCATCTGGTAGAGATATATTATTTTTTTCAGTGTAATCATTTTTCCAGGGAATTGTTCATTACTAGTGATTGTATCATTGAGATATGATAGAAGATTCACATGAATCGGTATAATTCAGCAAAATCAAATCCATTATATAATGCTAAACTTCCAGTTATTAGTTGAGATTTCACTAATTTGAACGTCTCAGTTAACTTAGAATTATTCGATTGATTGGAAATTAGATCGTCTAATCTTAAATTTTGTGTAATGATACGCAAAAGTTCTGGTTCAATACATTGCTGACTATTTGAAAAAGAACCTAAAGAAAACAAAAATTAGTAATTGAATATGAATTAGAGTATCGATAACAATCATTATAATTATTTAAATAATAATCTATTCATTCTTTCAAATGAATAACACCAGAAAGAATACAATAGTCCATAATCACAGCAACATTTAGCAATATATAAAGACAAATGAATATTTAGAGTTATCATCTCCTGCCCATAATGTTCTTCAATTAAAAGAGCTACTTGAAGTAATCGATCGTGAGCTTTACTCAATATATCATTATTAATAATTTGACAAGTAAGTAAAAAGTAAGCTCTTACAAAATTAGCTAGAATCTCTTGATCAGAAGTATATAGAAGGTCTCACATTAATGAAGTTGTATAAATAAGAATAAAAGACTTCTATTGATCTGTGGTATAACCAGAAAACCCTTCACCAGTAGCAATCTTGTAAGGAATTCTTCCTAAATCAGCTAAAACTTTGATAGATTTTGCTCTTTTTTTCATTAATTCAAGGTCTGATTTAGTGAGCTTACTGCTATCAATCTATAATTTTTTAACAATCCGTTATATAATTCTAAGAAAAAGACAATGCATTAGATCGATGATAAGATATCTTATTAGGTTGAAATAAGGTAACCTTAACATTTCTGACTACCTAACAAGTGTTATAGAAATATATTGTTTCCTTTCATCGTTAGACTTGCACTATCGCCATCCTTCGGTATTCTATCAATATTCTTCAAGATCACGTTCTTGAAACCAATCGGTCATATCATCAAACTTACTAAAATTACCACTGGTATTTGCTTTTTTATAGTATCTATAGCATGCGAACAATGCTAATATATAATCACAAATCTTTCTTGCTATTGGTATATCATTAGAACAGCATATTACTACTAATTAAACATTTCTTCCAGTAGAATGATCATATGTGACTGATAGCCTATCCTATTTCAGAATTCTAACAGTTCATCAATAATCAGGAAGAGATAATGGTTAATTCTATGTAGTTTGACTTCATTTGGTTCCTGGTAGTAATCCTAGATATAATATGTTCTTTCGTTTAAATCTGGCTTCTCAAGGAAGATTATATATTGCTCTGTAAATTATGCCGCTACTATATGCTAATGATTCTAATAGTTGAAACTAATTGAGATTAATAATAATTTCTAAATGAAGATCAGCTGTTTCTGGTATGAAAAATTGAGAATCGCTTGTATCAAGTTGTAAAGAGAAATTTTTCCAAATTTTGCTATTATAAATATCTGACATCAAGCTGATCTCAGTATTCCGATTTGTCTATTTTCTCAGAAAAGATTCAAAATCTGAATACTGGTAAATTGCAATTATTTGTAATCTTAAAGATGATAAGGGAAAGACGATCTTAGGCCTTTTGATATAGCCTTTTACTACTGGCATATATTTGACTAACTCAGCTCTATATGATTGTCTACCACTATATTTCAGATGATTTAGAAATTTACATAGGTGCATTTAAATCCAGAGCTTGACTGATCAGTCACATTTTTTGTCAAGATTTCTAAGATTTTATATAAAGCATTACATTTTGGACATATTGCGTATGTCTTTTATTGTCTTTTGACTTTTAACAATTTTCTTGCCATATGGGAACTTGTTGGGAAACCTTTAAATCATGACCAATTAGTTTCTAACAAAACTATCCTAAAAAATCTAATAAGTGTATCAATAGCAGTATCTGGAAGGCGGAATTTTAATTAATACTTGAATATTCATAACAATATCCATGAATTATCGAAATTAATGTTCATATTAGAATATCTATGTTCTAAATCAGAATCAAAATCGTTGAAATTAGGAGCAGTAAATTGCTCAAACAGAATATCATCTTCATTGTCTTTACTCAAAGTATGATCATCTTTCTCTATAGAGAACTCTTCATCATTAATCAGAATTTCATAATCTTCTCTATAATCTGATAGATCTAAAACAATTTCTAGATCATCATTATCAAGAATATTATATTTTATCATGTAATATTTTCGTTTATTTAGTACATCGATTAAATTTTGATCCGTTAAAATAATTGGAGTTGGTTCATCATCACTAGGTGTATCTTCATACGAACTGTGATTTTGTTCAACTAGTTTAATTACTTTTTTTCTTTTTGAAGCCGATACTGTTTCAGTTACAATAGAATTATTTTTAATGCTTCTTGAGGTTGAAGAATAATACTGTCTGAAAGTAATGTATTGAAATCAGTCTATTTTTTGTTGATGTCTGTCAAATATTCTAGGATCTACCCATCTACTACCATAACAATGTAATGTACATTTGCATTCAACTAAATTTCTAGTTTTAGTATCAGTATGAATAGCTTTTAAACAATTCTTATTAATATGAGGTTTCTTTGATTTTAGCATTTTTTTGATAAAAAATTTAATTTAAAAAGAAATAAATATTTATAATATTTAGCTATTTCTAATCAGTATATATATATATAGATTTTATTTGAATCAAGCATATAAATATTAGTAAAATACTTTATTTAAATCAATCAGTATATGATATCAATAAAATGTCTTCACATAAAAATACTTTATTTAAATCACTAAGTATATGATATCAATAAAATATGCTTGCATGTAGCTAATGCTAATTTTATGATTGATCTTAAAGGTAAAATTTAATATATTAGGTTTGAATTTATTCTGGTTTTACTGCGCTTTTTGTAAATTATCATTTGCATAAAAAGCTTAAAGTTTATTTGAATTATAAAATTTCATTATCTGTTAGAACGAAATTTGTGATAAAATAAAAGTCTAAATATTACCAATCAGTTAGATAGATTTATTAACCCATCCTATCTATTACTACCATAAGAAAATTTATATTCAATGACTATTATTTTAACAATCGCAAACAAAATTTTCTAATTCAAAGAATTTTATTACAATGACCAATAGTACTTTTATCAAAATTTCATTGAAAATTTGCTTTTAATGACTACTAGTATTTTACAACCAATATGTTTGATTCATTGAAAGTTTGCTTCCAATGATTACTAATACTTTTACAACCAAAATTTCTGATTTATTACTAATGTAAAGAAAGTTTATTTCAATGACTGTATTATTCTGTGATTAAAAGTTTAATATTGATACTCCTTTAGAAACATATAAAAAGACCTTATGTTCTCTTTTTTTATTAAAAGTTTTTTCCAAACAAAAGAAAAATCTTTCAAAACATGCCTAACAAAAAATCTAATAAACATCTTTTATCTGATAAAGAGTCTTCTGATAGAGATAAACATAAAGGATTTTATCAATTTTAGCAAATAAAAAAAAGGTGATTCTTTGAAGAAACTTATTTCAAAAAAATAATATGAAAGTGGTGAAAAACTGTATGTTTAGTTATGAATCGATTATTTTTAATATTTTCTTTTCATTTATTACCATTTACTTTTAGTTTCTTTTATTTTCTTCTATTCTAGTGATTCTGAAACTGATTCTGAAAAGTTTCGTAAAGAAAAACCATATTGATCAAAACAAAAGAAAAAAAATAGTTCAATCGATATAGTTCAAGGAAAAGGAAAAGATAAAGAGATAGGAAAAGAGAAAGAAGAAAAGAAAGAGAAAGAGAAAGAAAAATCAATCGGTATGATTGTTTATTGTATAATACATGTATTGTTAATTAGATCATAATATATATAGCCATTCTGATTATATTTTCAAACAATAGATGCTTTACAGGCCCAAGTAGATGAAATTAAAAGTTTGATGATGATTATTGTAAGAGAAAACAAAAGGAAATAGACCCAAAAGACACAATAATTGATTGGACGAATAATGAAATAAATTTTTCTACATCAACCCCTCGATATAGACAACCTGATTCTTCGAAAAATATGGCTGAAAAGGCTTATTCATCAAAGTCAGTTTATATTACGAATTCTGCCTCTGAATAATATGATGATAGAGGTAGAAGCCAAGAAAGAACATTTGATAATAGGCCTCAATTGGAAAAATCACGAATACAAAAAAGATGACCTGAACTTAAAAGAAATCTTTTCAATCAGGATTAAAAAAAGACTAACTGAAACTTATCATCATTCCAATCATCTCATTCTCCTCCTCCTGCTCCTTCCTCTTATACTTATCTCTTTTATGATGAAATGAATAAGGAATTAAAGAATGCATTAAGGGTAATCTTTTCTTTATTTTTCATTTGTTTTATACTTATCAAATTTTTTTTGCTAATAGTTAATGTATTTTTGTGATTAAGTCTGAAATATTAGGGATTATAAAAAGACTACCAAAAAGTCAAAAATTAGACGTAAATAAAATGTTTGAAAGCTAACAAAATTGGTCAACCAAAAAATCATTCCGATAGTACAAAAATTGATCAACAAAAAAATGTTTCTGGTAGTGAATGGTATAATCAAATATATAATCCATGAATACCACTATCATTAATGAGAAGAATTTCTAAACTAAAAAATAAGCATCAAGTGGACTGACAATAATAAAGGAAAAGCACGCTAGTTTGTGACATATAGAGGTTAATAAAGGATCATGTTATTTATTTTTTAACTTTATCTAATTTTTTTTGCTATCTAGAAACAAGAAAGACAGACTAGAACAATTAGCAAATTAATAAGACTGAATGATCAATTATTGGGAAAATTTTATAATGACGAAATCTAACCGATCTTTACTGATAATCAATACCATAGTTCAGAGGTATCAGAAACTGATGACAAAAGTCTCAAATAAAAGATCGTCATTAGAGACATTAAGTAGCGATCTTTAATAATAAGTAATGAATGTTATTATATCATTGGTTCTAATTAGCATGTATTAATTAATATTTTTTAATAGTTATGTATCTTTTTACGAGATTATGTAAATACTGAATTCAGCCAAGTTTCAAAGATACACAGAACAAGAAAACAGGTGTATAATTATATTGAATTTGCATTAAACGAAGAAAAAGCATTTGTAAATGCTTCTGCTTAAACAAGAACAGGGTATAACAGATCGTTAAAGTCATAAGTTAGAAGATATAGTAATGTTAATTACTTTTCAGTTCATGAAGATACAAATAATGTCAAAGAGAAAGATGATAGTTATAATAGAAACTATGCTAACAGTTTCAAGGAGGATAATGAGAATAGAGAAAGAAGAAATAGAAGTTTAGTATTGATAGAATATAATAGTAATTATGAGAAGGACAACGATTAATCAATGTAATATTTAAATTTTAAATTATTTTTTTTCAGCTTTTTTCAGTTTTTTTTTTTTTTATTTTTTATATTTTTTTTCTGCTATAAATAAATGCTAAATAAGTAAATAATAAGTAAATTTATTGAATAAATTTTTTTGTAATCGAAAAATTTTATTTGATGTTGTAATTAATTAAAAGATTGAAAGATATCAATCAGAGTATTAACAATTAAATAAATTTATAGCAATAGATATATTCTATTAGTATCAAATTAGTGACTGATGGGAGCCCAATTTGTATGCCTTAATTTGAATCTGATTGTATTCCTTTACCGTCATTTTATGACAGCAATCAGGTTTCTAAATAAAAAAATCAGATACCAATTGGTTATCATCTGGGTTACTGGATGATAACTAATTGGTACCTGATTTGTCATTATTCAACCTGTATATACAATCTAATTTATTAAAGAAGATTGATTAAATTCATTAGATTATATCCTTTAAGCAATTGTGTAGTATTAAATTAACCCATTTGAAAAGCACTAACTGAATCAAACTCATTATAGTAGGCTTCTTCAAAAGTATGATCACACTATTGACCATTTATAAAAATTTATTAGAGAAGCTGATGTAAATTTTATTGAGCTCTGTAATAAAAGAATTAATTTTTAAATCACATGTGAAGAGATCATTAGTTATTTTTAAATTATGTATAATATGATATCACATAAGAACTAATAATACAGAAAAATTTTCAGAGAATATCACTAGAACAGCAAAAAAAAAGATGTGAAAAAAGCCAAAAAATTGCATATCTTTCAATTTTATTGAGTTCATGATAAAGTAATGTACAGAGTAATTTATGTAAAGCAGATTATTATACAAAAATAATCGATCAGACGCAATTATTTGATTTGTTGTATAAAATTAGAAAATAAGATTATTTTATACTTTTTACAGCGAAAGCTTTATTCTTCCATTTTCTTATTTTATTCAAAAAGTTAACAGTGACCATTTATAGAAATTTTAAAAATATAAATATTTATAGTATTTCTAATAAGTCAAGTCAAGTCGAGTTTTGAGTTAAAATTATTCTACATACCTTTAATTTAAAGTACTTATTTATTATGTGTAACTAAAATTTATAATTATACATAATCATGCGAGTCAAATATATAAGTTTATGCAAATTATTTTTGAAATTCTATATATATATAAAAATAGATTTGATTAGTCACCTTGTAATCTTAGATTGAGAGGGCAGTATGCTTCTTATTTTATTGAAATTCCAAATCAACATCAGATCTGATTCTTAGAGAATCTCTTACTATTTATCTAAAATGTGATAAAGAATTCATGAAATGAAGTGCTAATACTAGTAGATTAGAGATTTTAATAAATATTGCCAGAATTTTCGATGCTAGAAGTTTCAGCAGAAACTAATATAAGGTGCTGAATTAATATAAACAATCTGTGAAGATTTGACATAATTGAGTTCAAAAATCTTATCAGAAACAAAGATTTTGATTCTAAAAATTAGGTGATATACAATTATCCTAAGTATAACGAATGCTGTATCAATGATAATTTACATATCAATTACAATTTCTTGATGAAAAGGTTCAATAAAAATATTAAAGTCTTTGACTATAAATATTATCATATATGGAATAAATTAGGAAATTAGACAATTTAGCATTGTTTCAGATTAGATGATTTGCATTATACGATAGCTATTAGTTGTAATGTAAGATTTAATTATTTATTTTGCTTATACTTATACGAAACGAATAAAAGGATTATCAGGTAAAACTTAGCTTCCTTTTTTATATTTTATAACAAAGAAAGAAATAATTCTACACGATTTTAGAAATCGCATATTAAAGATCTTTTTTCTCATATGCTAGTGATATAGATAATTGGAATTTGCTTCAGCTCATACAGATAGATCAACTTGTAAAGATATTTTTTTTGCTTCATATTACATTTACTATAAATCTTATGATAATCAGAAAGAGCTGGAAAAATAGATCAGTATCATGATGATGTCTGATTCTATTCTAATTTATAATTCTAGCTAAGAGTTGATCTCAAGCTCTCTAATTCTAAACTTGAGTTCAGCATTCTCAGCATCACGCCTAATATTCATAGCAAAATTATCCTTCTCTAAATCATTAATTCTACTTTCAAACTCAGCCCTTAGCTTTGCATTCTTATCTTTAACCTCATTGTACTTGGTATTAACTTCAGTAATCTCATATATAACCTTATCATATTTGACCTTAACTTTAATATTTTCAAATTAAGCCTAATGATCTTGATCATAAGTCTAGCATTTTCTTTTTTAGGTAAATTAATCTCTTCAGACTGCATATTTAATAATATTTTTGATGTTTTATATGTCAATATTTAAAATTGGTAAAATATGTAGGTTATGGGGTCATTTTATGAATAAGTTCACAAAGTTTTCTAAGAAATCAAATTCGCTAAATTTCTAAGTTATTTTTATTAACACAATAATAATGAAGTCTAAATTTATCATAAAGTTTCTATATTAAGGCCTATCTATTCCTAATTTTTAATTTGAATTTCTTAATGAACTTACCCTTTTTATTTTTTTAATTCCTTCTACTTTTGTGAAACTTTTTAACGCAAGCTTTTGTGTCTTCTTTAATAACTAAATAATATGACTGAAAACTTTCAGACATTCTATAAAATGGAATTTTCTATATAAGTAATTATCCTAAAACTTTTCAAATATCTAATCCTCTTTCACTTTATTAGCATTATACTTATAATTTGATAAAGATGAACTCAAGCTGGATAGCGTATTATACAACTCTTTTACAAATTATCTCTGTGATATATTTTTACAAAATCAAGAGGACTGTGTTCATTTGACATAAAATATTTTTTGAGAGCAACCCCAAACTTTCTCTTGAAATTGTTCACTTTAACAAGCAGATACAAATAGATATATTGAATTTGTAGCTTTGATTAATAGTAAATTGATAGAGAATTGTCAAGGAAGGATTTTAACTGTTATTAGATTTTCAAATGATTCCTGCATTACAAAAATCTAGATCAAAGTGTGAATAATACTAACACTAACTTTACTCAACTACCACTTAAATATTGACTAATCTAATGCCAAGATTCCTTCTAACTGAGCATCTCTTCACACAAGAGTATATTATAGATCAGTTTCATGCTAAAATTCTTCTACAATATGAAGAAATATATGGAATATAATTGAGATATATTCATTATGCATGGACTTCAACTTATTCACATTTAAGTAATACTTCATCTGAAACAAAATATCATTCATGTAATGTTTGAAGTGCTTGTTAGTAATTTGAATTTTTTGAGTCTACAGAGAAAATAGCAAAATGGTTTCTGGTTAATGTCATATTTTGCTAACACCTCTTTCAAATTGCGATATAAGAAGAACAAGCGCTTCTTTTTTTCTTACATTTTTTAGCGAAATATTACAAGATTTATCGCAGGATCACCTGGCATTTTATAACTTTAAAGTTCTTCTTTAGTTATCTTAAGAAAGGCACAACCATTACAATATTAATCCCTTCCTTTTCTAAAATTTTGATAGCCATTTCATTAAACTCCAAGTTCTCTTCCTTATGCAAGAAAATTGATATATTCATTCGTTTTATATTTTGAACCACCTCAACTTGATAGAGTAGAGGCAAGTGAGTAAAAAAAATAATAAGTATATTTGAAAAGCAGACATTAACTTATCTGCGATTTATTGGTTGAATTATATGATGATCATTTTTGAAATATCACATAATTATTAATTTTGATTGGTTCAAAATTGATCGTCATAAAATAAAATTTACCAAAATAGAAAGGTTATATAGAAAATAGAAGTTTAGGATAAGATGCGTAGATCCCCTGATTCCCCATAATAAAATTGCCTTAAAAGTGCGATGCATGCATGTGATGCGAAATCATATGTGCATAAAATGCGAAATTATGCAAATGCACGAATCCGTGGGCACTAAAACCTAATAAAGCTAACAATAAAAAAGAGAAATCTTTGCATAATGTAAATTTAATGTTTCGATAATGCATTACGAATTTGGTATCAAAATTGACAAGCCAGAAAATTTTTTTATGAAAAATTTTAAAAAATTTAAAAAATTTGAAACTGCAAATCAAAATCCTATTTTAGACCCTGCACCCCACCATATATGAAAGATCAGTATAATTTGGATATGATATTTTTTTAAGATTTTCATATAAATCCGGACACATCGTTATATCGAAGCTTTGACTGTATGTTTTAACAGATCATTGTTTTTACTGTTTAATAACATTCTGATCAATTTCATGTATGATTTGCCTTACAAGCTGTTGTAAAATCCTCTGCGATACATAACATGGATGAATCACATCAACTAACTTGTTAATTTCATCGAAAAGGCAACATAAAATCTTAGGCATTACAGTTACCAGTTCCGTCCAAGAAATATTCAACCAATCATAATAAGTAATCCTTATAAATATTTAAATCCTTAATTAACATTGGTGTGAATTTGTCTGGTAATTCAAAAAATAAAAATCGATGATACAAATAAAAGAAACTAAAAATATGATAAATTACTAAAAAAGAAAATTTAAGAAATACGAAATAAATTGAAGAAAAGAAAACGTCTGGAGATACAACAAAAAACAATTAATTGAAATTACCTATTTTGATGATTATTATGTTGTAAGGAATTAGTTTTTTTATGATCCGCATGAAAAAATAAACAATTAAAATTTTTGTCCTGAAATTCACCAATACAAACAGAGGCTTTTTATTTATATCGCATGTGAATTCCTTTCGTACATTGTACATATCAAAGATGAATTTAAAGTTCGAATTTATATACATATTATTGCTTTGAATTAAGTATATAAGAGCCTTCAGATAGCCCAAGTTCCATTCATTCCCTATTCTTTTCCCACACAACCCCCCAACCATTCATTACACGAAAAAAAAAATTCATTCTTTTCATCAATTCAAGCGTTACTCAAAATGGGTTTTTCTAAATTCATCGTGATCACCTTATTAGCCGCTACCCTTTTAACCTCAGTTGATTCTGCTGAAAATTGTCCCAAAGGCAACTTTAAAGGTTCACAAAAGAGGTTCAACGTTATGTTTAAAGATAAAAAGGACGCAGAATCTCACTTCAAATGGTTATCAGAATGTTTCGACAGAAACGTAAAACAAACTGCCTCCGTAGATTTTTCGAAACCAATTGACAAAACCGATGTTGTAGATTTTTCAGTGGAAGATGCATTCCATGGTTATTCCGCTAATTTTCATCCTAAATTTGTGGAAGAAGTTTTATTAAAACGCATGGAAATTCAAGTTGCTGAGGAGGATGCCGAAGTAAAGATTAGTTCTGTTGTACCACGTTCTGTTCAGCGGAAACCAATTTTTAATTTGGATCGGATAGATCAGAACAGATTTCCTTTGGATGGAAAATATGAATTCCCAGACTCTGCCGGAAAAGGTGTTAATGTATATGTCGTTGACACGTAAGCATCATTAATTGTTAATATGAAAATTTTAATTAATTGTTATTGCAATGATAAGTATTAATTTTATAATTATACTATTAGTGGTATCAGGATCACCCACAAAGAATTTGAAGGGCGCGCTACCTTTGGAAAAGCTTGTTGTTTTGGTTGTAGAAAGGTCGATGACCATGGGCATGGTACTCATGTAGCCGGAACTGTTGCTGGTAAAAACTTTGGAGTTTCAAAGAAATCAAATCTTATTGCCGTCAAAGTTTTTGACAAGTCTGGCTCAGGAAGTTATTCAGACGTTATTTGTGGATTGTCATTTGTTCTTGATCAACATCGAAAAAGCAAAAATAAGAAAACAGTCGTCAAGTATGTACTCTTTTCGATCGCATACACATAATTTTGATGCCTATTTATTTTTTCATAACATACGTTTTCACTTATATAGCATGTCACTTGGAGGTGTAAGATCCGACGTACTCAATAAAATGGTAGAAACACTTACCAAAAAAGGCATCCACGTTGTTGTAGCAGCCGGTAACAACGCAGCAGATGCTTGTAAATTTTCTCCTGCCTCCGAAAAAACAGCCATCACCGTTGGTGCCACCGAAGATATAAATGATAGGCTCACCGTTTTTTCAAACTTTGGTACTTGTGTTGACATATTTGCACCAGGTCTTAACATTAAATCCGCTGGTTTTGAAACCAATAATTCTACCCAAGTTCTCTCTGGTACAAGTATGTCCTCACCTCATGTTGCTGGAACTGTGGCCTTGATTATTGCTAATGATGGAAACACCTCCCCAGCAAATATGGCCAAGAA
The DNA here is from genome assembly GCA_910592005.1 of Funneliformis mosseae. NCBI lineage: Eukaryota > Fungi > Glomeromycota > Glomeromycetes > Glomerales > Glomeraceae > Funneliformis > Funneliformis mosseae. The sequence continues at coordinate 6,418 of CAJVPP010001489.1, read as the reverse complement.
ATTAAAACAACTTGGGACAAATAATGTCATTCCACGTGAAACTTTAAACGGTAGCCCAAATAAATTTTTAAGAGTTCCTAAGTCTAAAAAGTAGAAAGTCGGCCTAATTCGGTGCAAAAGTGGCGATGTGTTCAAAATTTAATAAGATTTTTATATAATATTACTATTTTCTGTTAATCCCTTAGATGTTAACTTACAAATAGACAAGCATACTCATAATAAATATTTTATTTCTTAAAAGATATTTTATATTTCTAAAAATGTTCTGTATATATATTAACTATAAATGAACGTAGTTTTTAACTATTAAAAAATATTTTTTGACAAATTTTTTTATTGAATTAAATCAAAAATATAAGAATATCAAATATATCTATATTTTTTATAATAATTAGAAAAAAAGTAAAAAATTAAAAAGAATCTTGTAATATAAATTAAAAAGTAAAATTATAAATACTTATCTATTAGATATCATATATTTAAACCACTATTTAATAATATTTGTGATTACTAATATCATCAAAAATTAAATGTTAGATTAAGTAAAAGGTATAATAATTATATATGATCATACTTTTCATCATAAATGTTTTTCAGAATAAAATAATAACCGTAATTATTGTTTAAAATTCTATAAAAAGGTTTTGTTTTTAATGTAAAATCCTATATAAAAAGATTATAAAAAAAAAATAATAATAATATTAATAATAGTTTATTAGATAATAAAGATTAAATAATGAAAATAAAAAAGAAAAAACAATAGTAGATTAAAATTAATAGACTTTAAAAATGCTTTAAACTTGATAAATTATAAGTTATTAAATAAATATATTTTAAAATATATATCTTAAGTCTTAAAATTTTGGCTTTTATCTAAGTTTCTTTAGAGTAAAGATCTTTAGATCTTTTTTTTACTCAAATGTAAAGAAAATATTATTACATCTTTTTGTATTACTTTAAATCAATTAAAATCAAACATTATATAATATAAAAAGATTAATATTTAATTTTATTTTCTCAAATGTTTATTATATTTATTTGAAATCAAGGTTTAAAATAAAAATCAAAATTTTACTAGCTAAAAGTCTGAAAAAAAAATATTTACCAGCTGAGAATCTAAAAAAAAATATTTTATCAGACCTTTTGAAATTTATAAAATTTACTGATTATATAAATATTTTATAATATTTGTATTTATACTTCAATTAAAATTTCTTTTATCATTAATTTTTATATTTACTTTAGAATCTCTTTTTCAAAAATTAATAATTTTATTAAATTATATGTGCTAATATACAAAAAAATTTGTTAGATAAAAATCCGTTTTTTAAAAATTTTTTGAAAAATCTGAAATATAATTTTTTATAAAGATTTTAATCTTTATATTTTTATATTTAAGTTAAAATAGATTTAAAGATCTCTATTCTAAAGAAAATAAATGAAAATTGAAATTTTAAAGTTTAATATATAGAATTTTACATAAGCTAAGCTATTTAGTAAATCAAATAAGCTAAAGTTCATGACATAAATATCTGAAATTTTATCAGTAGCACAAAAAAGCCTCTATACTACTAATTTATATTTGATCAAATAAAAATTAAAATAGCAATTTTTTAGCTATTTATAAATATAAAAATAACATTACAAAATTTTATGTGATTATTTGTCAATTTTTAAAACAAAACATTTGACTGTAAAGAAATTATAGGTTAAAAATATATGAAAACCCTCTGAAATAATTAAAATAACTAGTTATCCAAGCTCTACTGTATATGATATTATCAACCAGTTAAATAAACTAAAGATATTGAATACTTACCTTGTCCTGATTGTCTTCTTGTTCTTATTCTCAATAAACATTTATATTTGGTTATCTCGTTCACATTAATAATGCAATATCTTCATCTTTAATGATAATGAAACTGAATAATATTTATTTAGACCTTAATATATTAACTCAAATTATCTAACGCATTCTTAAAAATAAATTTAACTATATAATTTATAGGCCATGAGCTATTTTTTTCTTAAATAAAATTATATTGAAACACGTCTCTAGTAGGCTTTAAAGCATAACTAAGATGATTAGTCTTATACAATTTTTTCAGATAAAAGCACTTTTCAAACATTTAGTAATACTTAATTAGTATATTACAAAGCTTGTAGTATACGTCTATCATATTCTATAGTAAATATCTATACAAAGTATATGTTTGGGATGCATTTTCTCATCAAGAACTGATTGGGATTGAATTATTTATAGAAAATAAGAATTTTGAAAAATATTGCGAAATTCTTTAATTCTAACTTATTTCTAATGCTTACAGTACTACTACAAATAGTATTTCTAATAAGATAATGTACTAATCTATATAGCAAAGCATACTCAACAATTTTTTGCAACGAATAATATTCTGGTAATCAATTAGTCTATAAACTTTCTGACTTGAATTCAATTGAGAATGTTTAAGTCATTCTTCATTCTTAAATGAAAAGTGAAGGAAAGAATTAATAATTAAATTAGAAAAAAAGTGCTTAGTGCAGTTGCTTTTCAGAGCATAATTCAGCAGGAATAGGATAGTATTAATCAAATATTTTCTTTAATTTAACGGATAGTATATTGGGTTAATTAATAAAGTTATAGAAAAAAGGGTTTACAATTAATTATTAATTTTTTTTATTATGTTAATCTGTATATGATAATTTACAAATAGCATAAATATAAAACTAATATAATAAGATTTATAATATTTTTATTTGTTATGATAAATTCTGGATATTTATGTCATAGATTGTAGCTTATTTAAATTTAGCTTAAACTATTATAAAATAAATCATAAGCCAGATAAGTTAGCTTATACTATTATATAGTTTGTATTATAACTTAATTGTTAACTAACATTTTCTTTTTTGAAGAAAATAAATTCAAAGTAGCTTTCTTTGAAGAAAAACTACCTCAATAGTATTTTACATAAAGAAAAATAATTCTAGTGATATTTTTTAGAAGTTGAAACTAATTTAGTATAATTTAATTTAAATTTAGTTTAAACTAGTTGCAATATAAAACTAGGACTGATTTTTTAGATTCAAAAAATGGATTTAATAAAACTGGTTAATTATGAAAATTAGAATTTAATAAAACTAAAAATTTACCAGTTAAATATATATCTGTTAAATCTATTATTTTCTCATTATTTTGAAAATTGATTTATACTATATATTAGCTTTTATTATGCAATTTAAAATCAAATTTTTTTTTAAAAAAATTTTTTATATAATGAAAATTAAATTTTAAATTTATATATTTTTTAACGCTATTCTTTATTATTTTATATATTTTATATATTTTTTTGCGATTCTAATAAATTTTTTATTTATAAATTAATATTACATCTTTTAAAGTGATAGAAAGTTAATAAAGGTAATTTTTATATTTTATCTTAACTTTATATAGAAATATCTATCTATTTCTATAGTGAAATATTATTTTCATACGTAAGTAATTATATATAATAATATATTATCTTCAAATATGATAAATATATTTTATTTTATTTTTTATTTATTATTTTAAACACGTAATTAATTTAATATTTATTCTTGAATAAAATTAATAAAAATAAAAGAAGATAAATATTTTTTAATATTATATTACATTATAAAACTTATTAGAATTTGATTTTTAAGTTTATTATAATTGAATACTTAGTTTAATTAATTTTATTTAAATTCAGTTTAAATCTAAGTCTTAATCAAAAAGTGATTAAAACTGGTTTGTGAAAATAAAACTAGTTTTAACCTCTAATATTTCCTATAAAGAAAAATACATTCAGTAACATTTTTTTTAAAAAAATGCATTTTGTAATATTTCCTTTGAAGAAAAATGTATCTAGTAGCTTTTTTTAAAAAAAAATGCATTCAGAATTAGATTCCTTTAAAAAATTCACTAATAAAGTAATTTTCTTGAAGGATTTTACTTTTAAAATGATTTTCATAAAGAATTTCACTTTTAAATTGATTTCTTTATAAGATTTTACTACTAGAGCAATTTACTTAAAAGATTTTACTTCTAAAAATAATTTTCTTAAATAAATCATTTAAAAACATTTCTCTAAAGAAATCATTCTAAATATATTTTTTACAAAAAGAATCATACTGGAAATGTTTTTTTTAAAGGAAATTATCCCAAAAATATTTTTCTCAAAAAATTCTGTTTTAATATAAATACAAATTAAATAAGCTAACTTACAAGTTAGCTTGATTTGACTTAGATTGTCAATTAATCTTTACAAGTTAAACTAATCTGAGTTGAAAAAATGTAACTCAACTCGTATTAATATTAAGTCAAGTTGAGCTAACTTATGCAAAACTTTATTAATATATATATTTTAAAATATATTTTATTTAATATAATTTACTAAGTTTAAAGCATTTTTAAAATCTACCAATATTTTTCCTACTATTGCTACTTCTTTATTTTTCATTATTTAATATTTTATTATCTAATAAACTATTATTAATATTATTATCCTTTTTCTAATCTTATTATTTAGAATTTTACATTAAAAATAATATAATTATTATTTTATTCTAAAAAACATTTTTGATGAAAAGCATGATCATATAGAAATATTATACTTTCTTTTTTATTATTTAAATATTTAAATTTTGATATAATAATTATATTTTATTTTTTGATTAATATTGTAAAATCCTTTTTAATTTTTTAATTTTTTTCAAAAATTGAATTTTATAGCTTTTTTTATTTTTAATTTAATTCAAGAATTTTTATATAAAAATTTATTAAAAAAAGCTGAAATATATTTTTTAATAGTCAAAAACTAATCTTTTTATTTTAATAAATTTTATGATAATCAATTTTATACTAATCAAAATTAATAATTATATGATATTTCAAAAAAATCATCATAAAATTCAATTAATAAAATCACAAATAAATTAAATATCTACTATACTTATTAAATCTGAAACTGTATATATATAGAAACTAAGCTATTAAAATTATTTATAGAATAAAAAATTGATTTTGAGTTAATGAAAATCAAAAAATATTATGCTATATCAATAACAAATTATTTTAATTTTAAATACTAAATCAAATTAATTAATAAAGCATTTATTTAATACAGATTGTAGTATTAATTCACTGCAGGATTTATAGTTCAATTTTGGAAATGAATAGGATATAAAAGGTTTGTTAAAGTTGTTAAAGTTCAGTTAAAGTTCTAGGACCTGTTAGTCCTAGTAAGTATTAAAATTAGATCTTGTTCAATTCTCAATAATGGATTATTAGACTTTAGATTTAATAGAGATGTCTAGTCAAATTCCAATTCAAATGGATTCTGATTATATAATTTTGGTCAAATTATAATATTATATACTATAATTCTGGTTAAATTTATAATGTTAGCCTAACTTAAAAATTTTAAACAATAATAAAATCATTTAACTAGAATGATTTCTACTAACTAATCTGGATTTTTCAGGTTTGAAGAACCTAATTATTTAAAAAATTCTAATAAATATCAATAAAATGATTTGTATAATAATTGCTAAAATTAAATATAAATTTATAGCTATTAGACAAAGTCTATAGTCTAAAAGTTCAAATTTTAATAAAATTGAAATTGACTAAGTCTAGTAGTCTAATAGTTTAATAGTTCAAAAGTCTATTAATCTAAAAGGTCAACACTGATTCTGGTATGTGAACGGACTGACTTAGTTTTTATAAAAATCCTATAATTTATATAAGACTATAATTAAGACTAAGTCTAAACTGTTAAATAATATTTATTTAAGTATATAATATTTAATTTAATATTTAAAGGTATTATACTTTAAGATTAAAAGCTATTAAAAACTTTCAATTCTTTCAATTTTAAGCTTTCCAATATCAATGATTTTTTATTAGAAGATTAAAATTTTTGAAAATTTTTATATAAGCTTATAATTTTTTTATTTTTTAAATTGACATTATTTCATAATTTTCATTTTATTAATAATTATAGTTATATTAGATTATGTACTTTTTTTTCTCTTTTAAACAATATTTTTTTTTAAAATTCTAATTTGTAGTAAAAAGTTTTGTTAAAAATAAAAACCTTTTTGAATTTCATGTATTTCACGTAAAAAAAAAACTAATTTTACCATTAATGCCCTTGACCTTTACTTTTGCAGATACTGCTTCTATATATAATTTTTTATTCCATTAAAAATGTGATTATATTTCCTTTTTTATTAATATAAACAATATACAGTGGTGAGCAAAAGAAACGCAACCACTATTGTTTACCTTTAAAAGCTTATAACAGGTTAACTATGGGCTAAAATCATAATTTTATATTTATTTTAAAGCCCAAATCTTGAAGAATAACCTGATATAAATTTAATATCCAGT
>CAJVPP010001488.1:0-19663 GCA_910592005.1 Funneliformis mosseae | reverse complement strand
TGATTATCATATTACACAAAATTCTAATTTTATTTTAGTTAATTATGTATTAACTAGGGTTAAATGTCGATTATTTCGCAAATTTCGGAGTGGTCCTAAACTTTTGGCCAGGGAGTGTATATATATTGCAAAAGTTTTGTGATAAAATGGATAACATTCAGTACAGTTCTTATTTTACGTATAATGAACAAATTTCATCAATAAGGCTAATCAAAGGGATGTGTCAGCATTATCACAGGAAAAAATCATCAATAAAGAAATTTTCTTTGAAAAACAACATGAATTTGAAAGATGTATCTAAAAAGCTTAAAAGTTTTTTGAAATAGAAGAAATACTAATAGCTCAGGTATTCGTGATAATATTAATATACTGACTTTTAGGAGATTAAAATGAATATAGAGGAAATATTATAAAATTTTCTTAAAACATATAAAATTTATAAAATAACTTTCATGATAGTCATCATCTTTAAATATACTAATAGTACAAAGACAGTTAGTAAATAAATCTATTGTATATAAGGATTTTTGTGTATGTCAGAAAAAAAGTTAGTATCATTCTATTATAGTTAAAAGCAAACAATCATTATTATGAAGACATAATTATCAATTAAGAAATTATCTGATTCTTACCTGAAAATGTATCTATTTTCGATTAACTTTCACAGATTCAAAATGATTAAACAATAGATAAGAATTCAGGAAATGAAGAAGAAGCAATAATATCATGTACATTCATGCTATCTATGACTTCAACAAATTGAGAAGATGTAGCTATTCATGATATACTCGATCGTGTGCAAAATGATAACACTCCTTTAATGTAACAAGAAATTGATGGTGCTTCTATAAATAAATTTTAAACATCTGATTATATAGTGAGAGTGCTTCTAACACTTTATCTATATAGTCGCAGAGATCTTTACTCTGAATGAATTAGAGATGTTAAGCTGGCCAAATATTTTAAGCATTTGATTTAGTACAAAGATGGTAGATTTACCAGACATATACGTTGAAAGTATTTCACATTAAATTTTATAATGAGATAAAAGGCATTATAAAAGAAAGAGTTTACGTTAAGCAGAATTTAAATGATGGTCCAATCAATATTATGGGTATTTTCTGAATACATAAACAAACCTTTTGATAAAAAATCTATCATAATGTTTAGCAATTTTGAATAACTTCCTCTTATACATGACATATCTATGTATGTTAAATAATATAATACATGATATTATTTTAAACGATAGCATCACAGCATACAAACATTTCAGAGAGGTATATAAACTTGATATCATTCAAAAGTAATCAGGTAATTCAGAAGAATAACAGGATTTCAGAGAGTTACTCTTAAGGCTACAAAATAGAGAATGCATATTAGAAGATTAGAAAAAACTCTGTATACACTTCAAAAATAATCTCAATAGAATAGAGTGAAATCAATTTTCAGATGTTATATTCATATTAATTAATTGGGTTGATGTAGATAAAGTTAATATCAAGATGTTTATCTTGTTGAACAGGCCAGTAGCTAAAATCCTTGCATCACATTTCAGAGGTTAAGAGATTAAAAAGGCCTATTTAGATATAGTGAAAAGTCTTGAGGCTTATTTATTACTAACGAAAGGTTGTCACATTATATTAAAAGTCAACTTATAGATTAAGTGTAGGTTAGTCAATGGTTTAATGGATACAATATAAGATATTATATATGAGGAGCAGGGCCTACCTTTACTTTTTACAGTAGTTTTCATCAGTTTTGACCAATATAAGAGACCTACTATCGCAATAACTGAAGGAGTCAATGTCATTTTGATCATACCTATTTAACGCACTTATAAAGTAAATCTGAAACACAGTGTTCTCAGCTTCAAGTACTAATATATCTTGCTTAGACAATTACAGTGTATAAAAGTTAGGGACTCACCCTATCAAAGACTAAAATAGATCTTGAAGATAAAGAGTTTGCAGTAAATCTTTTGTTTATTACAATTTCTCAAGCTCGTTCACTTAACGATATCTGTTTTAACTATTTCTTTTTTAAGAGGCTCTAGTATATAAAGACTTGTAGAAGGCTGTAAGAAAAAAAGGTCAAAAAAGAGCGTCTACTTTATTATCGTAAGAAAAAATAATAAATTTTTGTATATTTTTTATTTATTTACAAATATAATAGTCATAAATAAATTATTTAGCATAATTTTTTTATTTATTTTGTTTTATTTTAAATTTATTTATTTATATATTTTATTTGTTTTATAGCGCAAAAATAATTACTTTATTTAAACAAGATATAACAGTACGACTAATTATAATTTATTCAATCTGTAAGCAGACGGATAATAAAATATCTCATATAATATGTGACTAATATGTGAAAGTTCTTCGCTTCGTTTCAGACTAATAAATATTAAACTATTTGCCTATTATAATTAGAATAAGATATAAATTGAGAATCTAATTGAGCTAATGTACTTTAATCAAAATCAAATTCAATTCTTAAATTTTGTTAAAGATTTGTAATAAAAGATCTGAATTAATTTTTGTTATTAAAATTTTATACTATAATCTTTATTATTTTTATGAAAAAGAAAATTTTGGTTAAAAGAAGATCTTATACTTTGATAATAGTTATTAATTTGATTAACTTTCATATATAAACTTTTAAATTATTTTAGTATTGAGTATAATTAAATTTTAGAATTAGGAATCTAGATCTATAAGAAAATTAATTAATTTTATTAGTATTATATGATCAATTAAGTGTTTTAGATCTTCTATTTAGAATATACCTATTATATAAAATATATTAATTACAAGTAGTTTTTATATAATTTTCAAAGGCAATAGTAATATAAGCTATATTATTATAAAAGTAACAAAATTTAGCTTTAAAGTAATATAACATCTAAAAAGCTTTTACTAATATATTTTTATTAAAAAATCCTTTAAATCTAGCTATATACTTATTTCTTGATTTTAATTCTTTAACTGAAGTATTTATATAAGCACATCTAATAACTTATCTATTAATATTATAAGCCTATGTAAAATTCATCTGTTTTAATTTACTAAATTTAGTAAAAGATATAATTATATCATATGATAAATTGTAACAATTTCTAAATTTATCTTTAATATTTTTGATAATACTGTAGTATAAGAGACATAGTGAATATGTTATTATATAATATGAAATAAAACAGATTTGAATTTAAAGATAGTATGTTATTGATAATATAAGAAAAATTCTGTTTGCTTTGATATTAAAAGAAATATTTAGCTGTTATAATATGACTTTATTTATTATTTTTAAGAGAAGTTTTCTATTATTAAACTTAATAAAGGTTTGTATATTATCATTATGAAAATGCTAGTCAATCTTAATAAAGCCTGGTTGATATTCAAAAATAATATGCAGTAAATTTTAATTTATCATTTCTATTTTCTCTATTCATAGAAATATAAGTATTAAGGTGAACACGTGATCTTTATTATAAAATATTATCATATAAAAGATATTTTTGATTGAATAACTTTTGGTAATTTAGTATTTATTTTTATTTTCTTTTTAGATTTATATAATAATGTATCTAGAAATTAAAATTGTTTATTTTTTAACATATTAATTTGTTTATTTATCAATTTTAACATATTATTATAACTATTATTTGTTGATTATTTATGTAAATTAAAGATGATAAATAAAGTAAAAAATAAAGATAATATGAAGAAAAAGAGTAAAGTAAGAAGGCGATTATATTTAATATTATCTTTATCTATTTGCATATTATTATTTTTAAAAGTATCTATATTTTGAGCAAATTCTTTATTATTTAATAAAATTACGTTTGATATTGACAAAGTGTTAACAATTAAATCTTGTTCTATAATCATCTATATCAGTTTTGTGAATAACATAAGAAGTTGTTTAAGTAATATTTTAATAAAATCAATATTGAGAAAGTTGTTTTGTAAAGTAACATCTTTTAAAAAGGCTTTATCATATTCATATTGAAATAGAAGACAAGTTAAAAAATTTTCAGATGTTTGAAAAGATAGAAATTCTACAATACAATGTTTCTTTTTTCTAATTTTAGTATTTTACAAACTCTCAAATTTTAAAATTCTTGAAGATCTTATATAAATTTTTGAAAGTGTCAAGAGTAACATTAGACATGTTTTTAATAAAAGATAATAGTAAAATAAAAGTTTTCTTTGAAAAATAATTTTTGTTTTCATAAATATTATTGTTTTTTTTTATGGTAATTTTACTATACAATATAAAAAACATATAATCAGATAAAAGTAGGTTATGTAATTAGGTTATAATGTGATAATTAGATTATATTTAGTAGGTTATATTGTGATAATTAGGTTATATTATAACACTCAGATTATATTGTAATAATTAGATCATATAAATGTTATCTAGGTTATATTGTGATAATTAGATCATATATATGTTACCTAGGTTATATTGTGTATCAAAAACCTATTCTAAGTGGTATAACACACTTTAATATAATTATATTAAAGTGTAGTGTACCACTCACAACATATTCAGCTTTAAAATTACATCCATAAAAAGGGTAAAAAAAAAAAAAATTTAACTATTTAATTGTAAAATTAATTTTTAAATTATGTAAATTATTAAATTTTGATGTTGATTACAAATAACAAAATCCTTTTGCATTATGACGCGTATTGATGCTTTTTTTTTTTATCGTCATAAGATTACTTTTAAACGCGCCTTTTATTTAATTTTCTAATTTTTTAATTAAATATCCTGAAGAATATAAAAAAACTATATATAATCTAATGTTTAAAGAAATATTTTTTTGCCAAAGTCCATGTCCCTGCAGTAGCTGCACAAATTGCTGAAGCAGTACCTGCTGCTCTCAAACCAGCTAATAATTAAATAATATTATAATCAAATTATATAAATTAATTAAATACAAGAATTCATGAAGAAATACCTGTAGATTTAAAGAGCAACCCTACTAAAGCCCCAGATGCGATATTATTTACTGAGTCATGTCTCCCTCTTATATTGCCAATAATACCATTAATGCTATTATATCCCATGGCTAATATTTAACGGAGCATTAAAAGCAATCAGAAAATAGACGAAAAAAAAATTTAAAAATTCAATTAATTTATTCAACTTGCCAAGAATTCCACAAGAATTTCCAAGGAATGGTCCTCGTCGAGTAACAGAATTAAGGACTATGTTTAAACGTAATTTGAAATTAGGTGAAGGTCCACGTAAACCCTCCATTAAACCCCATGCACCACCAAATGTTAATCCTACAAAATAGACAAAAAACCTGATTACAAAACCATAAAAAAAAAAAAAGAATAAAAGAGATCACTCAAGCCGTACCAGCCAAATATGTTGTCCCTGTACCATAACATAGGTCATCTAACGTTCCTCGACTAGGAAGGGCTCCTGGTGTGACTACTTGCTCATCAATTTTCAAATAATCTACCGCGCCAAGGCCAGCGATTTCTCTTAGTTGGGATGGTCCTAAATTCACCCTTGCTAAAAAATCTGATACTGCCACGGGGTCTGTGCTAAATTGATTTGGTGAAGATTGGTAAAGTCTATCATCATAATGGATATTGGAAGTTTCTTGAGTAAAGGACATTTTACGCGAAAAACTTTTTTCAAAAAAAAATTTTTTTTAATGGTGGCTTATTCAACATCAAAATCTTTATTTTATCAGTCATATGACAACTTTGAAATATATGTCATATGATTGTTGCTCTTTTAGAAATTTCTAGAATAATTTCATAAATTCCAGAAACAACAAAAAGTAAGTAATCCAACGAATCATTCTCTTCTCCAACTGTAAAAATCGATCCAAATCGATCGGAAAATTTTCCGGAAATTTCGAAATCGCACATGAACACAATTTTTCTTTTCACTAAAAAAAAAAACACAACGTCACTTGGATTACATCAAACAAAATTAGAAAAATTACTAAGCCGCTAAAAAAAATTCTTTTTTTTGCTGCTGCTTGTAATGATTAAAAGAGGGCCAGCGAGCCCAAGTCTTTATATCTTTTTATATACATAATATTATTATGGAACTAGATGCTTCAGACTCTTTAAAGGGGAAGGAAATTCATGATGCCAATGATGGATCTCTTACAGTAAGTTTCTCAACAAAAAAAAAACTTTTCACTTTGCTTGAAACAAAGTTTTTTTTGATGTCAGTAAAATTAACCTTTGAAAAAATGAGCAAAAATGCAAAAAGAGTTTATTTACTCAGTCGAACAGTTTTAAAGCTCAATATATTGAAGATTTTTAAAGTATTATAACTGCGGAAAATTACTGTCGTTCCGCTATCACGTGACTTAATTAAGAACTTGACTAAATATTTTGTCTTAATAATTTCCTAATTTAGTTGCAAATAAAGGAACTTCGTATAAGGGCAGAAGAAGTTAGAAGACAAGAGTTAAAGTAATTTCGCGTAAAGCTTGATTTTCATGAATTTTAAGTAGATACATTGCTTATAAGATATAAATTATTTTTTTTTTAAATAGAAAACTACTTGTTAGGCACAAATCCACATTGGAACATTTATTTTATATGAATATGTTAAGTAAATCTGGTGGTACAGACACATATACAGAGACAGAAACGGAAGTAGAGAAATATATAGAAATAATTGATACTTCGAAAGTCGATTATTCAAATCAATTGGAAGATTTTTTGCAAAGTCATAAATTAGGAGAAAAAAATTTAGAGGTCGATAAAAGGTTGGTGTCACATCCGTGGGAAAATATAGTTATTGGTGGCTTTTATGGATCATGTATTTTGTGAAACAACATAAAATTTTATGATAATCAAATTAGTAAAATTTTCAATTTCTCTCGTTAGTTCAACGAAAATTGCTTCTATTGATAACGCTACAACTCAAACTGCAAATACCGCCGAAAACCTTCAACATTCTCAGCAAATAAACGTTCAGTCACAAACACAAGGTGACCAAACTATACAAACAAAGAAAAAGAGGGCCTCAATACCAACTACGGAAAGAATGATAACTAGAGCTGCAAGCGGTGCAATAAATCCGAAGACCGTGGAAGAAATACTAAAGGAAGCGGAGGTATGCATAAAATTCCTTTCCTAATTTCTTTTATTAAGGTTTCTATTTAATGTATCACTACCACCACCTTTATTTTTTTATAAAATACGGCAGCGTGGAAGCAGTCTCTCGTCGTCTTTGACTTCGCCAACTTCAACAACAACTCCCAGAATACCAATAAGATTAAATATACCACAGAGGAAACAATCACTTCATCGAACAAATAATAACATTTTGTTGTCGGAAGGAAGACTTTCAAGTTCTACGGGACGAATTGATGCGAATCTATCTCGATCTTTTGATAGAGAAACGATTATAATAAATTTTAACAATAACCCAGTATATAAGTCATTACAACCTCCAAAAAAGGCTATTACAACTTCGGAATGGAGGGTAATTATATACCACAGAATTTTATCGATTGAACTTTGATCATTTCTAAATTTTGTCAAAAATAAACAAGGTCGCTATTGAAGAAGTTAAATATGCTCGAGTAATAGAGCGCATCGAGGAATTAAAGCGATTAGGACTCTGGAGCCGTAAACAAATTGAGCCATTCAGAGATCCACCAAGATACAAGACTCACTGGGATTATTTACTTGAAGAGATGGTATGTAATATTTTGAAATAGTTTATTAAAGTTTTCTTTTATTTGAAGTTTGATAAATTTAGGTTTGGATGCGAACTGACTTTAGAGAAGAAAGGAAACAAAAAATAAAAACTGCATATGTGTTAGCATTAGCAGTTCAAGATTGGCATATGGCAGAAGATAAGTCAACTGTATGCGTGAAGGTAAGAACCTATTATTTAGTAATATGTTTTTATAATTAAATTTCAAAATTGCCCATCCTTACTATAGAGGCGTATCCCTAAACAACGGTCTTTGTCATCGCCACCATCTTATACTTTGAGCGAAATAGATCATTTTATGGGTATTTAAGTCGTTATTTTCATGACTTGCTTTTACTATTAATTATAGTAGTTAATTAATTTTATCACATCAGATATTGATGATCGCATATTGATTAAAAGCGAGCCAGAAGACTATAATACAAATGTATTTTTATCACAAGATAACAAATGGTCATCGTCCACGGATGACGTAATGATAGATGTTGAATCTGTTGATGATGACTCATCATCAAGAATTGATGCCAACCAAGAAAATCTGAAGGACAATGATTCAATTAAAATGCCACCCCCAATAGCACCTCATGTCTTACAAAGTTTACGGCAAAAAGTGTTTAATTTACCACAGGATACACTTATATGTCGTTTAGAAGGATCTGATCAGCAAATATATGAGGTGGACTCAATATTTCCAGATTTACCCGTTTATGGACCACCTGTACCTTCTGAAAATGATATCTATTTTGATGAAATTCATTGTTATAAAATTATGCCAATTTCAAAATGCTTGTGGCGAAAACCTCCGAAAGGTAAAATTTTTTTTTTAAAAAAGAATAAACGATAAAAATATGCTAAAGCATCAAGATGATTTTATAGAAAAATCTAATAAGAGACGTTATGAGAACGAAGATCAACAACAATCAAAGAGAATTAAATTGGAAAACGAAGAGGAGACGAATGAAAGCCAATACGAGGAATCAATTCGTGAGCTCCTATTATTTGTATAATTATTTTTATTATATGTGGTTTACAATTCTAAATTCATATTATTATTTTAGTGTTTACGTCTCATATATCATTCGAGAAACAAGTTCAGATTCGCGTAACTGCACCAAAGAAGGATCAAGACCCAACAGCAGTTTGGTATACTGAAGATGACGAGTTGTTGATGTCCTTAACAAAGAAATATCAATATAATTGGGATTTGATAGCTGATGCGTGGAATTCATCTCGAGGTTTAACTACTGGTTATGAAAGGTCTCCTTGGGAATGTTATTTACGCTGGACTCAAAAAGACGACATGTCTCAATTTATTATAAATCATGATAATGAAAGTAGTGTAAATGAAGAGTCAGCTGTAGAGACATTAACTGATAACATTAATGATACAGTAGCTTTATCGTCGTATATTTCAGGTTCTTCCACATTGTTAAATGTGAGACCAAAACGAGACAGTCTGAAGAATATTCAAAAGCGGGACATTACAAAACCTCGTAGACACTCTAATTTAGCTGAGGCTATGAAAAAGGCCGCAAAGAAACGAGCGGATTCAAATCAAAAGCAAAGTGTGCATTATACGCGTTATGATCCATTCATTTAATCATATATTTTTAAATACTAACAGCCAATATAATTTGTACATAGTACAAAATAGGAAAAATCATGACCAGCCGACCCCTATTAATCATCATGTAATGACACCGATTGAACTTAGTAAACTGAAATCCGATCAAGAACGTCAACTTCAAACAGCATTGTTGGAACAACGTCAAGCTGCAGTACTCGCTTTCCAAAGTCATTCAAGGGTATGTAATTTAAAATTTTATTTTATTTTATTTTATTTTTTTTTTATTTTCTGAATTTTATATTAATTCTTTGTTCTTAAAATCTTTTGTTTTAGACACCTATGATCGTGAGACCACCACAAGCTAACCCAGGATTGTCATATCTTGCCACACAAACAAGACCTCAAGTAGGAATGGTTGCAAATAACTTACAAGCTTTGGCTTTACAGCAACGTGCAGCAGTGATGCATCGTATTCATCCACAACAGATGACCATGCAACAGGCACAAGCTCAATTTTATAATAATCAGCTCCGAGCACGAATATTGCAAGGAGCTCATGCACCTGTCATACAAAATACACATTTAGTTCAACAGCAACTCGCTCATCAGCAGCAACAAGCTAGACAGCAAGCGCAGATACCCCAACAGCCTGCCCAACAAACGCAAGCCAATGTGGGCGGTTTATCACAATCTCAACAACCAACTTCACAACCTTAGGTCAGAATAGGTATATTGCGTTTAAATAAATAATAATATAAATATATATAAGGAAGGTGAAGCAGCTTTTTATGCTGAAAAGTATTTTTCTATATTATGTGTTAATATCACATTTTTATATAATATATAATACTGTGGATATTCATTATTGAAATACTCTAGAATGTAGATTCAATATTCGATTAGATAATGGATTTTCTATCTTCTACGGCAACAACCGACTTGAAACCATCATTTAAGTATACTTAATTATCCCTACGTAATATATTATTTTATTTTTATTTTATTTTATTTTATTTCTTTTTTTTTATGAATTTAATATTAAAACATTTGTACATAATAAATATTACAACCACCTTCCAACATAATTCTAAAGTTTGTAACTCCAAATTTTGGACTTATGTTTACTCTTTTTTGTATTTTGTATTCGGTAAAATTAAGGATTCATATGGTTTTTCCAGGTATAGACATTTCTATCTTGGTCTCAGATTTTAAAATTAATAACTACTGGACTGATTCATATATTACTATCGGTTTTATTATCAGTTTATTATAACCATATCGTTTTTCTTCTTACTAAACAAGTGAGGTTGAATGAATACTCTTGTATAATAGTATATCAAAGTATGATTAAATCAATATTCTTAAATATGAAAATTATTTGATAAATAAGAACTTATTTTAATATAATTAATTATTTCAATATGTTGGATAGTAATTATGATAACAATTTTAACCGAAATTTTTAGGTATTATATATTAGATATAATTTAATAAATTTTATATTAAACAAATGTTTGATATTACAATATATATTTTTTTAAATTATTAGTCTTCAATAATAATATCCTTTTAAAATTAGAATATAACATCCAAATATTAAATTATTTTAGTAATAGAAAGATTGCTAGGAAATCAGGTTCTAAAATTATAATAAAAACTAAATGCAATAAAATTTTGTTAAAAAATTTCTAAACCAATCCATTTTATTTTATTTTTTAAAATAATTATTAATAATAAATGTTATCTATTTTTAAATTTATAATTTAATTTATTAATATTTAAATAAATTTTATTTATTTTTATAATTTTAATATTTTGTAATTATTATTTATAAAAAAAAGTTTAAATTAAAATTAACTCAAATATTTAATTTAATTAATTTAATTTAATTGATGTAAAGTATTTATTATCTAAATTAATAATAATTAAAATAATTTTTTTTATTATAGTTAAAATATAAATAAATTATTAAATTAATTAAATTAAATCAATTTTTAAAAAATCAAATTTAAAATTTTTATTAATATTATTAAATTTAAATTTTATTTAAAAAATTTTAAAATCTATTATTTTAATAATTACAGTTAACTTATTATAAATATATTATTTATAAATATATTTCCTTTCTAAGTATATTCTTTAACCTGTTTTTAAAATTAAGAAATTAGTACTAAATATATCTTTTACTATTTATATTATGTAACAAATTTTTTGATCTATCTATATTAGAATTTTACCTAAATACACTCACATGATTTTATATAATTAAATTATTATTTTATATAAATAAACCTATAGTTAAAAATAAATCAAAGTTATATTACTTTATAAATTATATTTATAGAAACTTTTATATTTCAATTTTTTTTTCAAAAATTTTTCAGTTATATTTAAAATTGCTAGATAAAACCTAGAGATTTTACAAGATGTTTAAATAGAAAAGGTAAAATTTTGTGAAATT
The DNA here is from genome assembly GCA_910592005.1 of Funneliformis mosseae. Classification (NCBI taxonomy): domain Eukaryota; kingdom Fungi; phylum Glomeromycota; class Glomeromycetes; order Glomerales; family Glomeraceae; genus Funneliformis; species Funneliformis mosseae. The sequence goes on along the minus strand of CAJVPP010001488.1, from coordinate 7,910 downwards.
ATATTAGAGAAGAACCAGAAATGATATAATTTCTTAAGGGAAGGGAGGGGGATTTATCTAAAATGACATTACTATATTATTTTCTTATTTAAAAGTAATAAAAATGATGACAGAGAAGGGAAGAGATGTTAAAATCCTTAAAATCAAAATGATGTAATTTCTGATCCTTCCCTTAAAATTTTATTAAAAAATCTGTAAAATTTTAGAAAAGATAAAACTACAGTCAACTCTTTCTATAACAAATTTTGATATAACAAATTTTACAATACAATGGATTTTCAATGTTAGACAGATTTTTAAATATAAAAAAAACTTACTATATCAAATTTGATAATTAAAAATTCATATTACGTTTAACAAATTAAAGTCAGAAAAATTTATATATAAAATGGGCCTTTTTATAACAAATTATCTTTATACAAATTTTTTTGGATACAATAAAGTTTTGTTTAAAATGTATTTTACTAGATTTATGTATATAAAATTTTATAATTCTCTATATCTAATTTTTAAATAAAATTAACAATGAATAAATATTCGTATTATACATTGTGTCTTGTGTTTCATAATTTTTTTTTACATATTTTATTTTTTACTTGTATTTTCTTTGCATAATACCAAAAGTAAACTCAAAGAAATAATTTAATGAACTTACTAACAAATAAGATGAACCTTAAAAAAAAAACAAAAATATCTTACATTTGCATAAAAAAAGAACTTTGTTTAAAAAAAATATCATTAACTTTTTTAAAATAAAAAGACTTGACTAATGAATATGACGTTAGTAAAGGCATAATAAATGATATTTTAAAGGAGAATGATCGTTAACTTTCTGTAAATACTAATTTATACTAAGTTAATTTGAAATATGATAAGAAAACTTTATTTTCTCTTATTAAAGAAGCATTAGCAATTTGGATAGATAACGCACTCATAACTAGCCTTATTATTACTGATAATATTTTTTTAACAAAAGTCTTAAGTTTGCTTTTTTATTAAAAGAGGATAAGTTTAAAAGGTCTAGTAGTTAGATGAATAATTTTAAAAAATAACATAACCTTAAATAGTATCATATACACAGGAAAGCTATAAGTACGCTACTTAAAGATCTTAAAACAATAAAAGAGAATCTCTGGCAAATATTAAAAGATTATAGTCCTGAAGATATATTCAATTATGATAAAATAGGATTGTTTTAGAAGATAAAATTATGTCAAACAATATTTAATGAACAAATATTAGGAACCAATCAAAGGAGCATATAATGATTCTACTTATATGCAATACAACAGAAAGTGAAAAGCTGATACCTTTATTCATTCATAAGTATGAAAATCCTAGAGTTATTAAGAACATTGATAAAAGAATATTTCTAGTCAAATACTATTGAAATCAAAAATGTTAGATGCAGGTTTCAATCTAAAATAATTACATAAAAAAACTTGATACAAAAATGAAAAAACAAAATCAGAAAATTCTTCTTTTTGTAGACAATGCTCTGATATATACTCTTAATAAAATTACCTACCTGACTAATATTACTATTCAATCTCTCCTTCTAAATATTACTATACATCTTCAACCTTGTGATTAAATATCATAAATAATTTTAAGGTGAGAAATGTAATTGATTTAATAATTCTTTAGTTAAAATATAATTGACATTAATATATTTTATATTTTATTTGTATTTAATTCTAATTTAATTTATTTTTCAAAAGCTATATTTACAAAATCAGATTAAAACTTTTGATAAATTTATTGAATACTATATCAAACCTTCTAAAATTGATATTAAAAAGTGTATAAAATATGTTTTATAAGTATAGGATAGCGTTACAAATAAAATAATTTAAAAATTGTTAAGTGAAAGCAGATATTTTACCTAATAATAATTATGAAAATGAGGATAAAACTGGTATCGATATACTATTTGAACTTAAATGGTTAAAGGAGATAAAAGAAATTCAAGTATTAATTGATAAATTAGATTTTAACAATCCTTATTTTACTAAAGAATTTGTTATAATAAGTCTGAAATTATAGATGAAATAATATCTGATAAAGAAATTTTAAAAGCAGTTTTACCTAACCAAGAAGACAAAAGAGAGAAAGATTCTTTATTACTAAAAATTACTTCTAGGAAAGTTATTGAGGTTTATAATAAAATAATTTTATATTTGAAGTAATAAGAAAAAAATTTGATATGAAAAAAAAAAGAGTTAAGGTCTATTAAAAAGTTTAGAAAAGAAGAATAACAGTTTGTCTTTTCAAAATAAACTAATTTCAATAAATTTATTACTATAATTGAATAGTAATTTGAGGGGTTATGTAATAATGTTTACAGTTTGTTTTTTTTACTTTTTATAAAATAAAATAATATCATGATTAAGCATAGGGAAAGTTTAAATTTAGTGATCATTATTACACAATTATTTATATGCGTTTTATAATAAAATTTAATTAAATTATGATTGACCATATGACAAATTACAAATATTACTAAGTAATACATAACGAAACTTCGCAAAATTGTTCTCTAAAGCTATTTTCTTCGCTAAAGTTAATAACATCTAATGACATCTGATATTTCAGAAAGTTTTATATAAAGCATTTTCTTTAATTAAAGAAATATATTGATAACCTTGATAAATTTAAACTGAAATTTCAAAAGTTATTCTAAAAAGAGTATTTAATTTTTAAAAAATTAAAATTTATTTTAGAATTCTTTAAAATAAAGTTCTTTATTAATCTAATAAGAAATTTATTTATTATATTATAGGTAATATTACCAAGTATTAACATGATTAAGTGCATTTATAAATTCTGTATATACTTCTTGACTCCTATTTGCTTCTACTTCTTCCACTGCCTTATTTTCTTCTTCTATTGGAGTTGCATCTTATTCATCAGAGGTAAGAATATTTGGACCTTTTTCTAATCAATCTAAAAAAAAATTACATTACTATAAATTCTATGTTTATAATATTTCTCACAATGTTGACATCTATATTCTATTATTTAATAACATTCAAAATGATAATCATGTTCACAGATTAATACTTCACCTTCATCAAGTTTTTTATGATAATGATCACAAGAATCTGGTAATAGGACTATATTAGCACTATATCCTGTTGGAAGACATTTTGAATCAACGGTCTCTTTTAAGGTAACTAATTGACATTGTGTTTTTTTCTTTGATTTATATAATTTACTTTTTCTGCGATTCTTGTAAATTTTTTTAAAATAGTCTAATAAAAACAATAATGTTTTTTTTGTTAGAATGTCTAATGCTAATGGCTTGTAAGAATATGTCTTAGATTTTTGAAAAGTATCTTTAAGTTCACAATGGTCTCGTGCATCTAATACAACTATATGGAAATTAGATGATATTACAAATGTATATTATATAAAATAAGCAAATAGAAAAAAATACCAATCACATAAGCTTGTTTTATAATATTGTTAACATTACTATTTACAGATGTGTGAGCTCTTATTTTACTATGCATATTCTCAATATAATAATCATTAAAGTTAATTAAAAATAATTTTACAGCTTCAGCAAAAGGATGATTTGTATCTTGCCAGTAAAAAATGTCTGATAAGAAGGCTAATAGTGCTTTATTGTAATTATGCCTTTTCCATCAAAATGCAAATGTCTATATTCGAAAAATTGTTTCTATATACTCATTAAATGAGCCTGATCGAAATAGAATTGAATATACATCCAAAGTTGCTGGAATTACATTGTCTAATAGATTAATAACCATACAATATTCAATATCTTTGCAGGTATTTCCAAATTTTATTATAATAATATCTCTAATTTTATACCATCCATTATATGCTAAATCAAATAGCAAATTTATTCTCCAAGGTTAGGTTTCTTTGCCAATACCTTTCTTTTACCAAATACAAAATGAAACAGTTTTTGGAAGAAGGTATAATATATAATTAATACATGTTTTCTACTATTTAGAAAAACATAAAGAGGTCCTAAAATTGGAATGAATGAATTAATCTCAGGTGGTATTGAATATTGTGAATTTGCTTTATGCAAATTTGTTATTGCTTTGTGAACAAATAATTGTCCAGACTAATCTGCTACTAGTGGTATAATATTATTATGTAAGTGTCCAGTATCTTTATTAATATCTAAGATCATTTGGAATGCTTCTATATAATTATTCATAGAATGCAAATTCTTTTTTGAAATCCAATTAATCGTACTCCTTTCATTGAACGTTTTTCTTTTCTTTCAGCAATTGCATCATCATAACAATGCACTATAAGTATATCAATTTGATCAAAAGTATTATTAGCTAATTGTTCATTAGTGAGCCATTGGGTTTTACAATTGGTATATGCAATATCAAATATTCCATGATATTCATGAATTAATTGAAAACATATATTGCTTGCATCAATATTTATTGGATTATGAACTGACACATTATTAAATACAATAGGTATCAGTGCACAATTTGAAACCTGTTTACAAATACAAGTGGTCATGTGATTAGCAGTAAATAAGGTTACAGTATAGGGTCTTCTTTTTTTATGTATATCATAACACTAGTCGAAATAGTCCAAATCGGCTAAAAATCAGATAGCCGATTTTAGGTTGATTTTGATACTATTTATAGCTGATTTGCCATATTTTCTGATCGGTACAAATAGGTGCTGATAGATGCTGATCGACCCCAATCAGACATGGCCATTCGAAACTTAAATTCAACCATAAATCAGCCTAAAACTGGCCTTAATTCAGCAACAATTCAGATGCCGATAGACGCTGATTGACATGGCCATTCAGCCTAAAATTGACCTTAATTTAGCATCATTTGGCATTAATTCGAAACTTAAATAACATAAATCAACTTAAAATTAACCTCAATTCAGCATCATTCGGCATCAATTCGAAACTTAAATAACCATAAATCAGCCTAAAATTGATCTCAATTCAGCATCATTCAGCATCAATTCAGAATTTAAATAACTATAAATCAGCCTAAAATTGGCCTTAATTTGGTATCAATTCAGTCAAATAAGTATATAAAATTGATATATTATATTTATTAAATTATTAAATATTATAATTTTATTAATAATAAAATCTAATATAATTCACAAAAATATAATATAAATATTACTAAAACTTACTGATTAATTTTCTATCTAAAAAATATAAGTAAAAAATGGAAAAACTATGTAAAAAAATAAAATATAATACATTTTCCTACTAAAATCCCCTTAAATCATCCTAAATATTTATTATAGTAATATTGCTATTTTCGAAAAAAAAGAATAAAAAATCAAAAAAATCACAAAAATTCAACTTAAATTTCGTCCAATTTTGATGGTTAAAGATATATTTCTATTATAAAAAATAAAAAAAAATCAGAAAACTTGACTAAAATTCAACTTAAGTTTCATCTGATTTTGATAGTTGAAAGCATGTTTTTATTATAAAAAGCAAAAAAATCAGAAAAATCGACTAAAATTCAACTTAATTTTCGTCTGATTTGATGGTTAAAGGCATGTTTCTATTATAAAAAGCAAAAAAAATCAGAAAAATTCAACTTAATTTTCATTCAATTTGATGGTTAAAGGTATGTTTTTATTATAAAAAGTAAAAAAATCAGAAAAATTCAACTTAATTTCGTCCGATTTAATGGTTAAAGGCATGTTTCTATTATAAAAAGCAAAAAATCAGAAAAATTCAACTTAATTTTCATCTGATTTGATGGTTGGAAGCATGTTTCTATTATAAAAAGTAAAAAAAATCAGTTTATTTTTAAAAAGTTGACTAAAATACAGCTTTTTCTTCATCTGATTTTGATAGTTAAAGGTGAAAATTGATTAAAATTCAACTTAGGTCTTTTTGTTCTTGAAACGATTTTTTTTCAGAATTTTGGTAAAATGTATAAAGAGAAAATTTGGAAATGATTGAAATTATTTTTTAAAAAATTAAAAAGTTAAGCTTATTTGTATAAATATTCCTATATACCATAAATAAACTTGAATAGTACATTAAATTAATATTATTTTAGCAAATTGGTTTAATGCAAAAGTTTGGTTCATTGGAATGATAAATGCACCTTACCTAAGGAATGATAAAACTATTGTTCCATAGATACAATAATATCATTGTCCTTAAGGAATGATAAAACTATCATCCCTAAGGAACGATAATATCATCGCTTCTTAGGTATGATAAAATTGTTATACCTAAGGAATGATAATATCATTGTACCTAAGAAATAATAAAACAATCATTTTTTAGGAATAATAAAACTATCATTCCTTAGATACAATAATATCATTATCCCTAAAGAATGATAATACCATTGTTCCTAAGAAGCGATAATACCATTGTCTTTAAGAAACGATAATACCATTATCTTTAAGAAACGATAATACCATTATCTTTAAGAAATGATAATACCATCATTTCTAAAGAATGATAATACCATCATATCTTAAGAATAATAAAATATTATTTCTTAGGTACAATAATACCATCATCCTTAAGGAACAATAAAATAATCATTCCTTAAGAACAATAAAACCATCATTCCTTAAAAACAATAAAACCATCGTTCCTTAAGAACAATAAAACCATCGTTCCTTAAGACTGATAAAACCATCGTTCCTTAAGAACGATAATACCATTGTATCTAAGAAACAATAAAACAATCATTTCTAAGGAACGATAATACCATCATACCTTAGGAATAATAAAACTATCATTCTTTAGATACGATAATACCTATCATATCTAAGAAATAATATAATCGTTTCAATCAGACGTCAATAAGTTATAAATGAGATAGGCCAAATTTTGATATATACCAATCAGCTATAAGTATGCCAATCAGTTATAAATAAAATAGGTCAAATTTGGCTAATTCTTGGCCAATGTCTAATGTATGCCAATCGGCAAGACTGATTTTTGATAATTTTCTGAATTTAGGCTGATTTTAGGCTAATTTTAAGCCAATTTTCGCATGTCTGATTTTTTTGATTTCGACCAGTGAAAATGTATAAAATTTTTACATATCATAAAGATATTAACGATCTAAAGATTTTAGAACCAATTCAGCACCTTCTAAATTGATTCATTTTGACCTAAATTATTATATCATCTTTCAAATCCTTATTGAATAGCTTCTTAAAATCAAACGTGATATAAGTCGCATTATAGTATTTAACTGTCAAATCAAGCATTTCGCTTGAAATAATTATATTATCAGATTATAGTTTAAGGAATTTGCCAGAAAATGGTTTACTACTAGTAATATTTGATTCCTTAATATTTCGTGAATTTATTTAAAATTGATGAATTTCGTTAAAGAAATTCATTTGTATTCAAAAAGGAACTAATTGAAGGCTGATTTTCTAGCAATTCAAGCTCTTTTATCTCAATACCATTAGAACTTATAATACTATCAATTTGAATATCAAACATCAATTAACATATTAGCTCAGGTTCAATTTTCTATTACTATTCAGTAAAAAACCTAAAAATCGTTTATAAATTAGTAAGCTGATTTATTCAAAAAATTCTTAAAAATAATACCTAATATTCTATTTATGTATTTAAAGAAAAATACCAAAATGCATATAACAGACTATAGTTTCTTGAGCAATTATACAAATGAAGAAAAAGGTGAAAATTTAGCATAATTTTGTTACATCTGTGATTATTTTCAATCAACTTTACCATCTCAATTAGTCTTTGATATGCTTTATATAATAGATTTGATTCTACAATCTGACTTACTAAAATTGTACAAATTCTTATGAAATGTGTAAGAATCTTTCTATCTACAGAGGGTCACCAAAAGTCTCTGAACACTTTTTGGGATAACATAAAACTCAAAATTTAAAGTTAAAACTGA